>BQNB010010326.1:0-82458 GCA_026074375.1 Tanacetum coccineum
ACCATGTTATGGCAATGAAGCATTGACTAGTCCAAAAGTAAACGGTATTTGGTAAAGATAAATCAATTCCGTTGATGGTTGATAGTTTACCAAAAACTGTATTGTAATTAACTCACCATGTTTTTAAAATGAAGAGTTAACTATCCTAGAGCAAACGACTACTGGTAAAGGAACATCAAATCCGTTTATGGCTGGTAGTTTGCCAAAAATTACAAAGCCAACTTAGTTGGATTGTTGTTGAATTGATGTTGCTGAAAAGACAAAGTTGCTGATGCAGATGGATAGTGTTTAAAGATCAGATCAAGATGTGTTAGAGTGTTTGGATACATCCTCCAAGAACTTAAGAAGGTTAACCTGAAGAATCATGAAGTTAAAAGAGTTCAACAATCATGTTTAGGGGAGGATTGTTGGGAATTATACATTCCTGACTTAGTACCATTAGTGATATACTTAGTACCGATAGTTATAGTTAGTACTGACAGTACAAAGTGTTAAGTACTGCTCAGATAGTTAGTACCGTTAGTAGAAAATAGTTAGTACCGTTTAAGAGATATGTATGAGATATTATAGGAAAAGATATGTATTATCTTTTACGCGTTTTGTAAGCCTGTTAGGGTTTATCCTTGGTCTATAAAAGGAACCCTCACGGAATAGTTAGCATCATCAGTTCAATATACATCTCATACAATCATATCTCATAGTTAGTAATCTGTAATCACTTTAACAGATTAATAGAAATTAAAGTTTAGTTTTTCATTGTTCTTCTTAATACTATTGTGTAGATTCCGCATATACAATAAGTATTTATAGTCAGTGTTTTCTATATAGTCAATATGTATTTATACAAGTTGGCTATCACCCTTAGCAGGTTGCAAAGATATGTTCAATTTGGGACTCACAGCATTACACAAGCCAATGGCATGCGACGGTACGCGAAAGTTCCATACGGGCATGTGAAAGTAGTTTTCTCCTAGTCTTGGGGATCTATTGGTATTTGGAAATACCCTAAAAATCTATTTAGAAAACAATAAAACTCATTCCCGGCTAATCTTTCTAACATCTGATCCATAAATGGCAATGGAAAATGATCTTTTCGAGTTGCTTCATTTAATTTTCTATAGTTGATACAAACTCTCCTCTCGGTAACTAAACGTGTCGGACTAACCCATGGGCTGTCAGAGATCGGGTAAATCATACCGGCATCAAGAAGTTTTAAGACCTCCTTTTTTATTACCTCATGAATTTTTGGGTTAACCCATCTTTGACTTTGAACCGTGGGTTTGTAATCATCCTCCATCAAGATTTTGTGTGTACAAAAATGAGGGTCGATACCCTTGATGTCGGTGATTTTCCAAGCAATGGCCCGTTTATGAGATTTAAGCACTTTTAAGAGAGCATCTTTTTCATCATCGTTTAAACCTTTTGCAATAATCACGGGTAACTTGTCGTTTTCTTCCAAGTAAGCATATTCCAAGTGAGACGGTAAATCTTTTAACTCTAATTCCGGAGGCTCTTCAATTGAAGATTTTGCCTTGGTAACTTCACTTTGTTTAAGGTCCATCGGAGGAAGTTGAAACGGGTCATTATTTAACAATTTTTCGATCAAACAAATATCTTCCTCCGGATTGCAATCGGCGTAATCAATTTCCGGTGAAATCGAATCGTCCTTAAGATAAGCTTCGATTTCTTCCAAAATGAATTCGGAAGTAAACGGCTCAGACGTCGGGGTGGGATTGCCACCCGAAGAATTAGAAAATCCTAGCAATTCTGGAGCATACTCCTCACAAACTGCATCAATGATGTCAATTCGGTTTACCGACTTATCATTTGTAGAGGAGTATCTCGTGGTTTGATCTAGATTAAAAGTGACGGCTTTGTTATCAACCCGAAGGGTTATTTCTTCTCCATAAACATCAATTAAAGCACGACCGGTCCTCAAAAAGGATCTCCCAAGTATGAGAGGAACTCGAGGATCGGCTTCGAAATCAACAACAACAAAGTCGGTAGGAAAATGAAATTTCCCAACTTTGACAAAAACGTCTTCGGCGAGTCCTTATGATAAAGGTAATCGATCGTCCCAATCTCTAAAGTCACTGATTGGTTGTACGTTTTCAGGTAAAGAAAGCTTTTTCCAAATGGAAAGAGGCATAAGATTTATGCTCGCGCCAAGATCGGCCAAGGCGTGACATACATCCATTCCTGAGAAATCACATGGTATAAGAAACTTGCCGGGATCTCCAAGCTTTTTAGGAAGCTTTTTAAGGATCATCGCCGAACAATTCTCATTCAACGGTATCTTAGCTATTCAAACAACTTTTCCTTATCCATGAGCAAATTCTTAATTGTAGTGGCAAATCTTGGCATCAAAAGTAAAGCGTCCACGAAGCTAATGTCGAAGCGCAAATCTTGAAAGATTTGAAAGATCTTCTCCATTTGATTCGAAGCTTTTTCACGGAACTTTTGATCATTAAGTCTCGAAGGATATGGAATATTAGGCTTAGGTAAAGTCTTCGGAACATCGGGTTCCGGAATCGGAATGGGGTTAACCAGAGGTTGGATGTGAGCGGTACTTCCTTAGAAATTAGTTTGCTCCTTATCCATTGTCTCCTCGGTTTCTCGTTCTACTACCTTTTTGGGAGAAGGATTAGTAGGAATCGAAGGTCCCTCATAAGCAACACCACTTCGAGTAGTGATTGCTTTCATCTCACACTTCGGGTTAGGAATAGTATTACTCGGAAGAGTACCCGAAGTTGAGGCTTGGTTTTGGAAAAATCCACTTAACATATTTTGCAAATTATTTTGAAAAGCATTTTGTTGATTCATCAAGACGGTTTGTTGAGTCTTCATTGTATTTTGAATTTCATTCTTAAATTCTCCTTTCAACGAGTTGATTTGACTTTGCATGTTTCTCATCATTTGATCATTAGATTTCATATAATTTGAAAACTCATTTGGAACTCCTTGTTGAACTTGATTATTAGGAACTTGAAAAGGTTGGTTTTGAAATCCTTGATTTTGAAAATTTGGAGCATGATTATTTGGAGCTTGAAAACCTTGATTTCCATGAAAATTATTTCCCCGATTAAAATTATTCCCTTGACCTTGATTTTGATTATACCTATTTTGACCATTGTTTTGCACCGGAGCAAAACCGGGTGGTGCCATGTGGTTGCTAACACGGTTTGGAGGAGCTACTTGATTGTAAGTACCCGTTGCAGCACAAACACTAGATTGATTGCTATCGGTATTAGGACAATTGTAGTAAGCATGAGCACCACCACAAGTAACACAAGATTCCTCAACCGCTTTAACCGTAGCGGGAGTGACAACTTTCTTAGAAACAATCTCAACTAAGGTCGAAATTTGGTCCGCAAGCTTATCAATTCTCTCATCCGTCTTACTAGAACTTTCCCTAGAATTCATATTCATCCTAGAAACATTTGATTTGTTTCGTGAATAACGAACTTTCGACTTATTCTCAATTATGTTCAAAGCCTCTCTAGTAGTCTTACTCAAAAGATTTCCACCCGCCGCGGCATTTAAGGAGTCTTGATCGTTATCATTTAAACCATTATAGAAAGTATCTATTTGGGTTAACTCCGTAAATCCGTGGTGGGGACAAGCTCTAAGCATTTCCTTAAATCGTTCCCATGCTTCACTAAATGTTTCCTCGAATTTTTGGGTAAAACGAGAGATTTCATTCTTTAAATGAGTGGTCTTCGAGGGAGGAAAAAATTGATTCACGAATTTGGTTACAAGATCCTCCCAAGTCAAGATCGAATTAGGAGGTTCTTTATTGTACCAAACTCTGGCGGCTCCCTCGAGCGAATATGGAAACATCATAAGTTTAATCACATCATTCGGCACATCCCTAAATTTCAAAGTTGAGGTAATCCTTATAAAGTTGTTAATATGAGTGTGGGGATTTTCCCTCTCAAATCCATGAAATGGGCTAGCTTGAACTAATTGTAGCAAATTCGTCTTAATTTCAAAATTATCCGCATTAATTTCCGGTATAACGATAGCTTCTCCATACCCTTCCGTGGGTGCTTGGAGTAGCTCTTCCATTGTTCGTTCCGCTATTGGTGCAACTTCGACGATAGTACGAAGCTCGGGTTCGACTACGTTTGGAGCACGTCTTCTATTTTGACGTCTCGGAATGGTTACGGGTGAATTATTTGGATAATGGGAATTTCTAGTGCGCATGCACTAAACAAAACAAACGAGGAGAGAAAAATATATACACAAAAATATTTTTGTTTCACCGAATAATCAACAAACTTAGGGTAACTCCCTTAAGAGAAACTTGCAAACGGGGAACGTAGTGGGAGCGAATCTCCTTAAAAACATTTGTCCCTTTGGGTCGTAGTTCCGTGGAACAACCCTCCTAATAGCTTATTTCACAAAAGAGGTGCGCCTTTTTCGTAAGTGACACAAGACGGTTACTCTTTTGAATCTTAAGTTTGGGGACTTATTAATGGATATTCACAAATTCTCTAGTAAGAGAATTAAATTGCTTGTGTATTTTGTATTTTTTTATTTATTAATCTTCAACATATGGTAAAAAGAAAATGAAAAATATTTTTTTACTTTTTTTTATTTTAATTTTCTTAAATGCGTTATCTCTTTCGAAGACGAAAGGGTTTTTCTCCCCAAATCACGACTCGACAAATTGAAACGAAGGAATCTAATTCTCAAGTCCCCAAGGGCAACGTCGCCATTTTGATGTTTAGATATTTTTTAGTTATATACGTTAATATCTAAAGTATAGGAAAATTCCAAAACTACCCCTTGAGGAAAAAGGTAGTTAGGAAAAAATCTTACAAAAATACTACTCGATTTTAACCGGTAAGTGATTACTGGGTCGTTTTCCCAAAGACTTATGAAATTAAGACCTCGCTTGTTATTTGGACAATCATTTGAATTGGTTCAAAGTGATTTGTTTTCTTAAAATCCTTATAGTGATGTAAATAAAGGACACAATTCATCTAACTACGAAAAAAATGATTACGGGAAATAAAACTAAATCACGACAAATTAAGAAAAAAACATAAAATTAAACCTAACTGCTTTTTCAACTTTTTCTAATCTTAAAGACTATTTAAAAGTAAAAGCTAAGAATTCTAAACGGAGATAATTTGAGATAAATCGAAGAAGAAAACGAGAACGGGGATCGAATCCCTGTTCTTTAAAAAAAATTTTTGAATTTTAAACCTACGTAAGCCAATTCTAATTTTCATAGGTTCAAAATGTTTAAAGGGAAAAATTTCTAAAAAGATTATATTTTTTGACTTTTTTATAATTTTTTATGAATTAAAAACGATTTTAATTAAAAATATTGTTTTAAAAATACTAACTATTTATTAAAATTCTGAAAAAAATCATGAAAAAGTATTGAATAGTGTAGAATCTAAGAAATCAAGCCCTTGTGAAAACAGCTTATCAAAATAAGCAGAGAAATAAGCCCAAAAACAGCTTTCTTATAAACTTAAAAGAGTTTAAAATGTATATAAAGATTAATGTGCAATCATAAAAACGAAAAAGGGACCCCTAGGGCGAGATGGTTAAGTGTGTTGTGTGTTGTGTTATTAAAAGGTTGAGGAAAGGTAGAGGTTCCAGGGTTCGGCCTTGTCACCCTGGATTTCCCTTCTCCCTTTTTTTTTTTGAAAACTCTTAAAAGAGCCAATCTAGTTATAAAACTTATAGAAAAGCTGGAAATAAGCAGTTTTTATAAAAGAAACTATTTTTGAAACTCACTAAATAAGCTGGAAATTAGCTTTTAAAAACAGACATAAAACACTAAATCTTTCTTTTGGACTTTTTCTAAATTTAAGCAAACTAATAAGCTAAAATAAGTTCCAAATAAGAAAATTAAGCTACTGAAACTTGAAAATAAACTTAATAAGAAAATCTAAGATAAATTTAAGCAGAAACTTCAATCAATAAAGATAGCAAAAGCCAATTGTCACTTTGACTTAAAATATGTGAACACCAGGAATAAACAAGTCTATACTACCTTAATACTTACTAAATAAGGTTCTGTCTATGAGCTTATAAATTAAGCCTTTTATTTTTAAGATTCATATGACAAGAACCTTATAACAAAGACACTTATACTACCTTAGAGCTTGACCTCCAAACTATATAAAATAACTTTTGAAAATGAGTTTGAAAATGAAATGCTTAAAAAAAAGCTAATTGAAAAGTACTTCTTGACTTAGTAAGTTGAGTTTCTTTTTAATTTGAAAAGACAAAATGCTTAGTTTAAGGCTAAAAACAGATAACCAATTAAACTCTATAAGCTAAAATAAGCTCAAATAGATGGAAACTACCCTATAAACTACTTGTATACTAATTTCCAAAAACTAAAAACTACTTTTACCATCTTAAATTTAAACTAAAAAAAGCTACTTATCTATAATCCTCTACTGAAGCAATTGACCATTTTATTGCTAAAATTAAAAACTAACAAGAGCAAGCCTTAAAAGGCCTTATAATCTTAACACATTTAAGGCATCAAATGATTGCAAATGAGGAATAATTTAGCTATACCTACTAGAGCCTTAAATGTGCACTGGAATTTAACTTTTATACTAGAGATTATACAAACTATCATACTTAACTAAATTAAAACTAATTTTATCCTATCAAATCATTAAATCCTGCACTTATAAGCCTCAAAATGAAGTTTCAATTTAACTTAAAGGATCAAGTAGTGTCTAGCAGTACTAACTCTAGTTAGTACTGCTTGACCCAAACACCCTTTAAAGTTACTAAAATCCATATTTAGCTTATAATTTTGAGATTTAGAATATGAACTTCAAATACTAGATAGAAATAAGCTCCTAACAGACCTATTAAGCAAATATAAACAAACAAATAAGCAAGAACTATAAGCTACTAACTAAGCTACTGATTTTTAGATTTTAACAATTTTATGAAGAACTACTTGCAGACTTAAATTTAAACTAACACATGAACATTTTAAGCATTAATTAACAATGATAAGCATAGATAAGCTAGTAAAAACAACAATAAGCTACCTATAAGCAAAATAAAGCTAAAATGCAGGTTAACTAGATTTTAAACTAAAAAGTATGCAGTTTAGCTAAAGTTCAAATGACAACTACTTTTAAGCTACTAATTAAGCATATTAAGAAAAATAAGCACATATAAGAGACTTTAAGCAAAAAGTATAAACTGATATCAAGTGTATAAGCTAAACATGGCAAAATAAGCTAGAAAAATAGGAGAAGTAAATCATACCAAATCCTTTGCACAAACAAGGATAATAAGGCTCTAAGAGCTAATCAACAAGCTCTGGCTTGTTATCAACAAGCCAGTAAGTCCATAAGCCCATCCATAATTGGCTTATCATCCATATTTCTAAAGCTATGGTTATTTAGGGAAAAAATTGATCGTGATCAACAACCTCAGTTAAGGCAAAAGCTTAACTGTGTACAATATCATAGTAGTTGTAAGAGTAGCTTATGAAAGCTTATAGAAAACTTATGAACAATTTAAACAGATTTGCATTTAAGAAATTGCTTGAATTAAAACATGAAACTGAATTTTATTGAAAAATTAAAGGATTACAATACTTGAAAAAATAGATTACATTAAAATTAACTTTAAGCTAAAGATAAACTACTCTAAGCTACCTACTCCTCCTCCTCTGCTAGATCGTGAACTCTATGTGATGAAGCTTCTTTATATAGCCTTTAGAGGATGATTCTAGATCTAGGGATGCTCCTATTCCTTTAATCCTCACCATCCAATTATAACCAACTTTAGATAAATCAAATCCTAGCCCTTGAATTGTTCCACGTCAAATCATCCAATAAGAGTGCACGGGATTGCCAGGGTGTCATTCCCTTAGTAAGACATGTCAAACAGCTTATGCAGGGGGAAGGGTAGTAGGGAGTTTGTCTTCCCCTGCTCGTTTGTGGAGGTAAAAGTGAGGGAAAGTGAAAGAGTAACAGTAATTTTGACTGTTATAAATAGGGGGGTTGACTTGGGTCTTTGTTTTATACTAAAAGGTTTGGGCCTGGTGTAAATAAAAGAGTATAGGCCATGTTGGTATGTTTTGGGCTGGGTAAATAGTTTAAAAGGTTTTGGTTAATAAAAGAGATAACGACCGTTAGTCATAAGACTTAAAGGACTAACGGTGTTATGAATTTAGGGGCTTATGGTGAAATTTATTTAACATTAAGGCTCATTTGGTTATTTTCAAGGTTTTGCCATTTTATGGGTTGACTAGTGTTGACCAAGGCTTGACTAGAGTTGACTTTGTTGACCTTTTTCTAGAAACTTCCGGCTCTTGTGCACTCTATCCGTTCCCGTGTCTGTGTTTGTCCGGTTTTGACCGTTTTCTTGTGATATTTGCATTATCCGTACCTCACATTCATAACAAGAAAATACACAATACAAGCTATTTTTGCACATTTCTGTTCATTTAAAGGTCATTTTGGTATACAAAAAAATATGTGATTTCTCACATACAGTCACAAGTAGGCCAAAATCTACACGTGTCTTCACCCATTACATGAATAGGGTTACAAGAATGCAATTTCCAGGTGACTGTTCCTGGTTCAACCATGTTTATCTTTACTCTGCGCCCTGTACGTGGTTCATGCACATCATCATAGCAAAATAAGGTATCATCGTTGCACTCATTAGTATCATACAGGTGGTTATATTTTTTTAAATTCCAAGCACAAGGGGGAGTCATGTGAGAATAGATCTTTTCCTATTTCTATAGGATTAAATGATTCTTACTCTTGGATAGAATTAACCACGTAAACCTTTTTGATAGGAACAGTTGTGTGATGCACATTTCCATTCATATCAAACAAAATTTTATCCTCCCCTATTTCCAATGAACTCTCTTTATTGAAAAACATTTATGCGAGATGAATAGTGGTAGACATTGTTACTCATTATCCATAGTCTATGTTAGGATCTCCTAACATATCATATAACCACAAAATCAGAAGGGGGAATACGAAACTTAACAATTTTTACAGGAAACATTATCCACTATTCCCATGGGTGAGTTTTTGACATATCGCCATTTTCAACTCACATATTTGTTCTTTTTGATTATTTTAGTTTTAAAACTTTTAACATTGAGTATGTCTATGCAATTAACACTAGACTTTAGTCTGCAATGCATCACATTTTAAGCTACCTATAATACAGGGAAGAGTAAAAATCCCTTGATTTAACTCCTTTGGTGGTAGTTAGCATGGCAAAACTCTAGATGACCCTTCATTCTCTTTCTTAGAACCCTTCACATCATAATAAGAAATAAAATTCGCTCCATTGAGTAGTTAGTTCATATTAGAACAAGCCCCACAACTCTTAAGCGTTAATGTCAGAAATATTGCTTTGCAATGACATCTTTGGGTAGATGTAGGTGGACTCTCTTTTAGACTTTGCATGGAATCTTTTGTCAATTGCTCAATTTGTGTTTCCAAGTTCTTTAATGCGGCGTTTTGGTTCCTTATGTTCACATATGTGTTCTCTTGAAGCTTTTTCATCCAATCTTCAGTCAAATTCCTTCTCCCTCTTGATTCCTCAATGTGCTTGTTGATGAGCTCCTCAAGACTAGTTTTTACCGTAAGGGTGGGGATTCCTAACTTGTGTTAGTATTTTTTTTGGGTAAAGGGTTTCCCCGGTAAATGTATTACTCTAAAAATGATTCAGTACAAAGGATGTGGGTGAATCCCATACTTTAGCTCGTTACATAGACACAAAATGAACATAACAAGCACAACTACTTCAAAGGAGGATACTAGCTATAACCAGATTACAATTGTCCAACTAAACATCAAAGATATTATATTTCTATCTTTTGACACAGGACCATGATTATCTAAGGCATCAAAATAGCTTAAGGTGATCAGACATACCATGGCTCTTTTCATACAAGCCGTCATCATACGGGTATATAGGTCATCATCCCATTTTGCTTTCCCTCCTATTGTTCCACAGGCTATTGTACATAACCTCTGTTACTTTACTTTTTAAAACTAGTTAAATCCATTAAATTTATGGTTCCATCAACACCACTTCCACTATCCACATTACCTGTACGAACAAGCGGGTTCCCGTCATCATCTACAAACATAAGTTTACCATCAAGAATTTTGGCTTTCTAGTTTATCGATCTTATCTATAATAGGAGTATTACTAGAAATACCATGCGCTACATTAAGGAACCCCATCTAGCCGAATTTGAAAATATTTTCCCTTATTCGGTACCAAGTCATCATCATTTTTAATCGAATTAAGCACGTCAAATGGGTTTGAGTTACTGACCTCTTGTCAAAGAACTTCCATTCTTGCTTCTTTTTACCACTAGTGCTAGCATCATTCTTATTAGAAACAGGCCTGTCAATTTGTTTAGTTGATTTAAAACTAACTTTTGGCCCAACCAGACCACCTTTAGTAGCTCGTCTAGGATTATTCAAGTTCTTCACCACATCTGAGACGATTTTCTTAGGACACGCATCTATAACGTGTCTAAAAACCTTGCAACTTAAACACCTAGGAGGTTCCCACTCATACTCAACACAAATAGTACTCATATTGAAACCCTCACCAACAAATTTTGGCATAGCCACCACGATAGTATCTTTCAACTCCTCATTAGCTCGCAGTTCAATCATTGCTCTAGCATAGCTTGACCTACCCCATGATTGCGTGCACATGTCAGATTTATAAGAGTCAAGCATCAAGGGAGTACCTAGTTTAGTAGCAATGATACTTAAACCATCCTCACTAAACGCCATCATAGGGATACCATTGAATTTAACCCAAACCATAACACTACCAACATCTTCTTTTTATAAGTTCACATCCGGATTCCAATTTTTCAGAATAAATGGATTAGTACGAATAAACAATGGACCATTCTCCAGCATTGCATCCATCCATCATTAGAGCTAAATGGAAGATAAAATACCGGCGTTAGACGAGTTCAGCATTGATTTAAGAGTTATTTACTCCAAGTGTTTTTGACATAGTTAGAAACAACGAGGTAAGACACCCATTTTCCCAAAAAGAAGCCATAAGCTGAGTAAACAAACTGTTCACTGATAGCTCGAATATACTTTAAAGGTATAGCTACATCAGCCCGTTGCCACTGGTGCATTTTAAGTGCAAAAATTCACACTTGTCCTACTGGATTCACTAGTAACTAATTTTTGCTATTTACGATGTAGGCCCTGACGGAATCAAAAGAGAATTATTAGTATTAGGTGAATCATAAACAGTAGTTAGAACAAAACATGTGTTCGATGTCAAACCCTATCCCACGTTCCTAACTTCCATACCCTTAGTATTCCCATCAACAACCACAGGCTCATCCACATAAGGTGAAGATACCATTTTGATTGTATCCTTTGTTGCATCGTTAGCTGAAACCTGTTGATTTTCCTTCATACCTCTCCCACCCACACTTCCCTTTTAACTCAAAAAACCTTGTTCCATATCTGCCACATACAAACCAATTAAATCCTTATGTTGGTTGATTAATTGGTTCCACTAGTTGTTAACCAATAAGAAAAAGGGCATCTAATCAAGAATAATTTAACATACTAGTCACACTTGAATTTGGAAAAAACATGGAATAATGATTAGGACCTAGCTTGTTTCTTTTGTTGTACTTGTAGTGTTCAACTTTCTGTATTATTCTTTATTTTATTCTTCTACACGTGTATAGTATCCTAATGGACCTACGCATACCTAGCTCCGTTACCACCATCGTTTGGAAAAGATCTTCCAAACTCGCCATACTTGACTTCCTCAATTCCCTTAACTTCTTCGTTGAGTGGGCTTTCATTGTCAAGATGATGTTCTCTATAAAGTTTCCACAACAACTGAATGCATGAACTTCATTTCTTTCTAATTCCTTAATGTCCCGCCTCTAAACTTTCCATACTTACTCGTGAGAGCAGCAATTCTAGCCGCGCTACACTGCTTGTTCATTCTAGAATCGTCATGCCTTTTGTGAATGATCTGTTATAGTTTGAATCGACTCTAATAGCTAGGCTAGTTTCATGCCAGGGAATCAGCCACTAGGAAAAGTATTTGACTTGTTGTAGTGTTCCAGCCCCTTTATTAAAAATTAAACTATTAGTGGTAGTTCAAATCGTGTAGTAGAATTTATAGAGGAGGTCATTGTACTTTCCACGACTAGTACAAAAGTTTCATCACGTCTTGCTTGAAGTTTATGAATCTCTTTAAGCTGTTTAGAGTTTGGAAGTGGACAATTCCTCTTGAATGAAGGCTTCTTGAGTAAATCAGTGTGATAGTTCGATGGTATTCCTATCAATCCACCTACTTGGCTGCTCCAGTAAGAGCAATATGAAATATACGCAAAAACTTGATTTGTGTCATGAAGAAACTTTCGAAATGTTGAAGAAATGACAATGTCACAAAAACTCTTTTATATGTATTATGAGCATCATCATTCTTGTTTCCTGAGAAGATGTCTTCTCTCAACTCCCTTATGAACTCGCCTTAAGCTTAAATGTGACATTTTTCGATTCAGGGTAACCACGCTGGAGCTTGTTCCATCAAGTCAATGGAAAGTACTACTTTATGGTGAGTGCGTTGATGTCAACGTCACCCATTTTGCTTCCTGGATATTTGAAACCAACAAAAAATCAATAAAATAGGACAATAAACACAAAAATAAAAACTAACGAAATTCAAATGACACATTTATTATAGAATTTCCATATTAAAAATAGTTTTAGCTCCCGACAAGACTGACACAACAAACCTGATGGATTTTTCTATGTTTAAACTAATTACCACGTTTTATATTTATAAAACTCGTTCTCTTATGGTTTACAAATGCACTAACAGGCAGAGAACCCGATCGTGTATAGTGTAGGATTGGTAAATCTGAGGTCGTCCCAAGAGCTAAGTGTTTAGTTATTTAATTTGAATTGTCACGGTTTTAAAAGCTGTTTTGATTGAGAATTGCAAGTAAATTAAATATGAAAATAAAATGAAATATTAATTCAAAGGAGAAATACATACTAGCCTAGCTATTGTTCAATTAATGTGAAGATAATGTTTTCTAGTGCAATGTTTAATTACTGTTTATTATGGTGGTTCTAATATTGTCATGTTAAATTATAATCGCAACTTAACATATACTTCCTATGATCTCAATCCTATTTTTTAAAGAAATCGGGCATCTAGGTTATAGCATTTAAACCCCCAACTATCCCTTAAGACTGCCTTCTTAATGTGTAATTCTACTTTCGACACCAACTCTAAAGGATTTCTAGCGCTCTTTATAGTGCCGAATTTAATGCATGACAGTAGAAAGTGCAACCCTACACTCGGAAATAGATTGCAAACCTTTCTAGTATCCTAATAGACTTCTTTTCAACTACATAAGCCTAATGAATAGCTAAGGAGATCTACACTAGCCTTAGCACTACCAAAACACAGGATATCCAAACAAATGACAGTTAAACTAAGAAACATGCAATATCACAATAACAAATACATAACTAGGCTAGCACTAAAAGTGCTTAGCCACTCATGCTACAAATGCATTAAATAATAAAAATTGAAAGAAACCCATGAACTGATTGAATATATAATTCTTACAAACTATTTGTTGATGTTTAATACAAATACGGTTTAAAAGCAAATCCTCTTTGGATGATGGTGAATGTAACTTAAAAATGCCTTTTAGAGAATCCCTAATCGTCACCTCTAAGTCCTCTCTCCAACGAATGAAGAAATAGCAAAAATAAGGCATGTATTTATATGTTCGTATCAGCTACGGCGTAGCCTTATGTGATGCGCTACGCCGTAGTTCTTCAAAAGAAAGTAGCTTTCCTTAGTTTGGTATAACTATGACGTAGCCTTAGGTGAGGAGCTTTGCCGTAGTTTCTTCTAATACAATATTCTTCCAAAAGCTACGACGTAGTCCCAATGGGTCAACTACGATGTAACACCCCTAAAGATCGGATACCAAAGGAAGGCAACCGAGGGTACTACGTCATAGCACAAAGAGATGTAATAGAAAACGACCTCTAAATGAGATGTTTTGAAAAGTTATACATTCGATATATAAACATCAGAGTTTACAAAATAAGAGGTCCCAATAGTAGTACAATACATAAACATTTTTAAAACATTACCGAAAGGTAACAATGATGCAAAAGCCTTCAAAACATGTCGTTGATATTTCTAACACATGCAAAAGCCTAGGACCTGGATAAAATTGCTAAAAACGTCAACAAAATTGTTGAGTGAAATACATAGGTTTATAAGTAAAGTAATGGACCACAAGATTTTAAGTAATTATTGACTATTGTAACACATACAAAAGTCATAAAGCATTTATTATTGCACTAAGCTCATGTCACCAATGGACCGCTTACTGCTAAATTAATATAGTATTAACATAGTTGCCTTAGTAGGTATTTTCCATTTTTACCTAGAGACACAACCACATCAAATACAGTATTTGTATGTCTGTTGTTAACCGATCATACCTGGATAGGGGATGTCAATCTCAATAGATCTATTCACAGCATTCGAGGTTTACCTTACGTAATGTTATGAATTATATCCAGTTCTTGATAGTGGGACTTTATGACAAATAGTGGTACTTTGGCAATAATAATATCAGGATAAGCAAACATTTTCAAGCACTTGTGTTCATAAGTAAAAAGTAGCATGTATCTCCCTTAATTAGTTTATAAATCATTTAAATGAGTAAAAGTGAGGTTATGAACCCATCTTAAACAAAGCGATAACAAATGATGAAATATAATATAACAAAAAACCTTGAACTCCTAAAAGCAACCACCCATGGTAACATAAATAATACTTTTGAGCATATGTTGATTCGGTGTATTTTACATACAACTCATAGCATGTTAATTACGCATAGTTGCATTGTTTCTTGTTATTATACATGTACTTTGAGTGTGTTTTGTGATTATGTATGTTACGGATAAATTGAAGCTAAAATGGAGATTTTGTGAGCTAATGGTGAAAAGACACGTGCGATGTTTTCGCCATAACTATTTTGTCCGATCTCCGTTTTAGGTGATTCAAAAAGCCACGAAAAGAGAAAAATAAAATCTTTATTTTCTTGTGATAAAACACACGAAATTCTGGAGTTAACTATTGCTTATATCTGTTGGAGAATAAAATTTGTGGTTAGTGGGCTTTTAGCCTATGTTGGTAAACAACTACTTGGGTTTGGCTTATGAAACAAATAAAACCCATTGTGGGCTGATCCACGAAAGAAAGAAACAAAGGCAGAAATTTATTATGGGCTTTTGTGGTTTTTGATGTGGAGAATACAACAACAAGAGCAAACATAGAATATACTGGCTATTGTCATTTGGTACTTCATTCGTCCTAGGTTTGGATAGTGACTAAACAGAAAACGAAAAAGGAGGCAGCCAAGGCGCAAGCCACCATGACAACAAAATATTTCATCATCCCATCACCATGTGCGGCTAAAAATCTTGTAATCTCTCCCGGTAAAAGATGTATGGTTTGATTATGATTATGGATTTTACATTGTTTGTCAAACATTAATTCATATAAATTTTTAATGCATATATTTATTGTTTGATTTTAAGTTTTAATATAATTACTTGATTAGTGCGGATTATTGAAAGTCGCGTTATTCGGGGCGGGGGGGGATGTAAACAATTTGTGCCGAGCCCAATTAGTATAAGGGTTAAGACGATTTGTGTGGTAAACATAATTTGTGCCCAAAATTATTATTTTATAGTAATTCAAACTATGTCTATGTGGTTTGGAATCAAACACTAGTAATAATCCATAACTTAGTCATATTCATATATCCGAAGCCAGGAGGGATTGCTTTTCATTTAATTGTTTACAAATCTTATTTTTATTTGCTTATTTACTTTTGTTGCTTATTTACATTCTAGTTAATTAGTAGTTTTATTATTTAGTCTTAAACCAAAACTTTTATTGATCATTGATCACCCCAAAACTTAAATTAAATCATATCCTAGATTCGACCCTTTCGATACTCCTATCATATAGCATTAGTTAAGGTTTATTTTTGATAGTGTACAACGAAGCTATCAAATTTAGAGCCTGTTGCGGGGATGTACCTGTGAGTCGCGCTTTTGGTTTAAGTTTTTGTTAATAGTTTTGTTTTTTTTTAAATAACAAAAAGATTTTCTTTTTTCTTGTTTTATTTGCTTGTTTTGTTTTGTTAGTTGTGAGTGTGCAAGTTAGTGTATGGCCCTGCGTAGTTGGGAGTGCACCCGTTAGCTTACGATTCCGAGGTAGAGAGAAGTGCAAGGTTGAGGAGAAAAGCAGTTAGACAGTTTTCTACTAACCTTGATTTTGCAGGTTTAGAAGAGCTTTTCACGGAAATGTCAGACGACATGCAGGGAGCAGAAATCTCCACATGAGGTGTGGATTCTATACAGACAAGGGAAACTTCAAGGATCCTGCGATTGTCTATCGGTATTGCGGCTATGGGGCAGTGAGCAATTCAAGATTCCAGCCGGAACTCATAGCGATCTTGCCCGTGTTTAGAGGTCGTGAGGAGCCATACGCACATCTGCGGGAGTTCTTCTCCATTGCGGATACATACCAGGTTAATAACACCACTAAGGATTATTTTTTTTTTTTTTTTGTGGGTTTATAAGACTTCGCCTTTTTCCTTTTTCTCATAAAGATCAAGCTAAGGCCTAGTTCACATCTCTCGAACCAGGTAGTATTCACTCATGGTCTCAAATGCAATCCGCGTTTCTTGATAAATTTTATTCTATAAGTAAAACTGCTGCCATTAGGAATAAGATTATATCCTTTCGTCAAATCCCAGGCGAGCAGTTTCACGAAGCTTTTAATAGTTTAAAAGAGTTGTTAAGAACTTGCCCTCATCACGATATTTCAAAATGGGAGCTTGTCAAAGTCTTCTATGATGGGTTGGATTATCAGAACCAACGATTCGTGATGGCAACTAGTGGGGGTACGTTTTTCTCACGACGAACCCATGGAGGAAGAAATGAACTTTTGAAAGTGAGCAAGGGTTCCAAGACCCAAGCTTCGGTTGATCGAAACAACCACACATCTTTAACCAATTTTGTGTCTAACCAACATGGCACAAATTCTGAAATTAGTGAGTTAAGTAAGAAAGTTGATCTTTTATTGAGAAATCTAGGAAAAGTGGTGTACCGGAATGTGTCGCAGGTCGTCGCATGATAGTGGCTCTATAGTGGTGATCCGAGTCATTTCGGTCAATAATTGTCAAAAGTTGGGGGGCTCCATCAAATGAGGCGGTAAATGGAGTCTATGGAAAACCGTCCTCGAAAGGACCCATTCTTGAAAGCTACAATCCGGTGTTGGCGCAAGTCATCCTCCAAACTATCATTGGAAAGATGACGAAAATCACCTTAACAATACCAACACAAACTATGGTTACAAACCAAGGTATGAGGGTGGCGATTCATTTAACTTCCAACAAAATTACCAACAAAGGCCACAGCAATACCAAAATCATGGTCAAGGTTCAAGTAATGGTCAACAATCAAATATTGACCAAAAGTTTGATTTGATCCTAAGTGAGTTAGCCAAGTCTAATCAAGGTGCAAATCTAAAGTTTGAGTCCCTCTTTAAATCTGTAGTGAATCTTGAAACGACAATGGTACGGCAGTTCGACCGAAGAGGTGCATAAACGAGAAGGGGTAAGCTTCCAAGCTATCACTAAAATCCAAAGATAAGCCAGAGTGTCATTAAGCATGTGAATCTGGTGATATCTCTCTTCGAAATGGTAAAACTACAACACTGACATCAAATTCAAGTGTTCATGATTTTTCACATGATGTCGAGGTTTCGTTACTGATGACGAAAATGTTGAAGATAAAAACTGATAAGGTTAAGTTCCGATCTGAGTTGGTAAATGATTGTAAACGATTTTCAAAACCACCAAACACAGTCTACTTGAAGCTACTAAATCACCCAAAGTTGGGGAGGATGGTGTGTCAAGCACAACCACTCCTTACCCCGCAGCTTTGGAAAAATTGGATCTGCAAGATTGGCTAAAAAGGGTCCTCATTCTGAGGATATGTGGGAGACTTTCAAGCAAGTAAAGATCAATCTCCCCCTTATTGATGCTATCAAGCAAATTTCTGCATATGCCAAGTTTTTAATGGACTTGTGTACCCAAAAGAGGAAGACTAAAAGGCAATTTGCCTAAAAAAAAGGATTGACCTTAACTGAGCATGTCAGGGCGGTCTTATTCTAGCTCTCTTCCTTAAATTTAAAGATCCTGGACCACCATTGATTCTGTTATGGTGGGATAGGAAATATTGCCAGTAAGAAGGCGCTCTTGATCTCGGTGCTAGATATCAACATTCTTCCTTTCCCCCCCACCTGCTAGTTTGGTCGATAAGTATGACTTAGGAACTCTTTGTAAGACTGACACTATAATTTCCTTAGCCGATCGATCTACTAAAATTCCTAGAGGCATCTTAGAGGATGTTATTGTGAAAGTTGATGACTTTTATTACCCAGTTGACTTCTTTGTTATGGACACCGAGTCACCATACAAGGATGTTCAACCAACCATTATCCTTGGGAGACCATCTAGTCATGATTTAATTGTCGAACTTTGGACTATGGACATTGCCCTTTCGGTAATAAGAAGCTAAGATTGAATGTGTTTAATTTTGTGAATTCTCCCACTATGAATGAATGTGGTACCAAGTGGATGTGATTGAATGAGGGGAAGTCCAAGCTGTGCACCCCGTATGCTTTAAGGACCGTCCTTTTGGACTTTATTAATGGTAAGAATGAGGAGGGGAGATTCTTGATTTGTTTTTTACTGAAGTACAAAAGATTCAATAGTGTTTTGGTCAATTCATTGGACCATCAAGTCCACCGTGGTCTTATAAAGTGGAGCCCCTGTGCCTATTAATTTAAACATGGAGGGGAGGGGGGGGGGGGACACAAAGCCGGTTAGCCTAGAGGTGCCCTCTACTTCTTGAGTTGAAACCTTTTGCATCATTCTCAAATATTGCTTTTCTCTGGTTCCTATCCAATACTTTACTGTTATTGCTGTTCTGATCTTTCTGGGTTACAGAGGAAGCACTTTGAGGTGCTTTCCAAGTTATAAAGCAGCAGTGGGATGGAACAATTGCTGACTTGAAAAGGAAATCAGTCATTATTAGGTATGCACGAATTGTTACGGGACAAGATGTTAAGCATAAAGAGATGCGCTAAGGGTGTTTGAATCCTAATATGAAAGAGGTAGTGAAGAAGGAAGTTCTCAAATGGTTAGATGTTGGTATCATCTATCCCATCTCGGATAGTAAATGGGTAAGTCCCACGCAAATGGTGCCTAAAAAGGTTGGTATCACCGTTGTGGAAACCGAGAGTAGGGAAAAACTCACCACCCGACCAGTGACCGGGTGGAGAGTGTGCATAGATTACCGTAAGCTGGAATATTTCACATCTAAAGATCATTTCCCACTACCTTTCATTGATCAAATAGTTGAGAAGCTTTCCGGTCAGAAGTTCTATTGCTTTTTGGATGGGTACTTCGAAGGTATACTCAATACTCATCCATCCGTATGACCAGACACAAACCAATTTTACATGATCCATCTATAGAACATTGCGTTTCAGCAGATTGCGTTTTGGCCCTGTGTCATGCACCCGACTACTTTCAGCGATGCATGATGAGCATCTTTTCGGACATGGTTAGAGAATCGGTAGAGATATTTATGGATGATTTCTCCATTTTTGGTCAATCCTTTAAAAGTTGTTTGGGTCAGCTTAAAAGTGTGTTAAAAAGATGCACTGAAACTAATCTAGTGCTTAGTTTGGAGAAGAGCCATTTCATGGTTCGTGAGGGAATTTTATTGGGCCGGTCGTATCTAAAAAAGGATTTGAGGTTGACCGTGCCAAGGTGCAAATAATTTCAACCCTTCCTCCTCCCACTAACATTAAAGCTGTGCGATCTTTTCTTGGTCATGCAGGGTTCTACAGGCGATTTATTAAAGATTTCAGTGCTATATCAAAACCTCTTTGTAACTTACTCTTAAAAGATGCACGATTTGACTTTAATGAGTCATGTCTTAAAGCCATTCATATGCTTAAGCATAAGCTCTGTAGAAGCCCGATTCTGCAGTCACCTGATTTGGTCGAAGCCTTTCGAGATCATGTGTGATGCGAAGGATTATGCCACTAGAGGCGGTGTGGGCCAACGTGTTGATAAGAAACCCCCGTTGTAGATCTTTATGCCAGTAAGGACTTTTTAGAAGCCAAATTATTTCACACCACTACTGAAAAGGAATTGCTAGCCGTAGTTTTTGCTCTTGATAAGTTCTGGTCATATATTTGGGGGCACTTTAAGGTGATAGTATTTTCAAATCATAGTGCCTTGAAACATTTATTGACCAAGAAAGAGACAAAACCGAGGTTGCTTAGGTGGATTCTGCTCTTACAAGAATTTAATCTGGAAATCCGGGATAAAAAGGGGTCAGAAAACTGTGGGTTGCCGACATTGATCCAGGGATTATCCCTCCACATTTAACCATCTGACTCATCAAGAGAGTTTCGGATGATGAAAGCTTATATTGAAAGTCTAAGTCCCTTGGTATGCAAACATTGTTAACTACCTTGTAGTTAAAAAGGTTCCGGATTACTGGTCCAAACAACAAAGACAATACTTCTTTTCTCAATTGAAGTATTATTTTTGGGAGGATCCGGAGCTTTATAAAGTATGTGCTGACCAAGTTGTTAGGAGATGTGTTCCTGATCACGAGCATACGAACATATTGGCTCATTGCCATTCTTATGCGTGTGGGGGACACTTTGGTGCGACAAAAACTGGGCACAAAGTCCTGCAAAGCGGCTTCTTTTGGTCCTCCGATCTTTATAATAAGGATGCCCAGTCTTTTGTGAAAGCATGTACTCGTTGCCAGCAAGTTGGTGGGATTTCAAGGCGTGATCAGATGCCTATGAATCCTATACTTGTTGTTGAGATCTTTGACGTGTGGGGTATTGATTTTATGGGACCATTCCCTACCTCCTATGGCAATGTGTACATTTTGGTGGCGGTTGACTATGTTTCTAAATGGGTAGAGGCTGAGGCTACAAAAACAAATGACCATAGTGTAGTTCTTAAGTTTGTTAAGAAAAATATCTTTGCTAGGCATGGAATCCCCAAGGCCATCATTAGTGATGGGGGTTCCCACTTCAAGAACTTCAAATTTGGAAAGTTATTGAAACACTATGGAGTTAATCATAAGATAGCTACCCCTTATTACCCACAGGACTAGTGGACTAGGTTAGAAAGTATCTTAATAGGGAGATTTAAAGCGAATATTAGAGAAGACCTTCGTAGTGATAGGAAGGATGTCCCTAAGCTAGCATGATATGCTTTTGTGGCATATAGGCGGCTTTTAAGGACCCTATTGGATGTCACCGATTTATAGGTTGGTAATATGCAAGGTGTCAATTTACCTGGGTTCTGAATGAGCAATGCGATGGATTAGACCAATCGCGATGCTTATGAGAGCTCCCAGATTTATAAGGAGAAAACTAAGGCTTTTCACGACCGACACATCACCAAGAAATCATGTTGGTGATATTCAATGATAGACTTAGGCTACTTTCTAGGAAAATTATAGAAGTAAATGACGGTTCCCCTATGTTGTGAACTCAAGTTCTCCACACGGAGCCATTGAATCAACAAATATGGTGGGTGGAGAGCGTTTAAAGTTCAATGGACACCGTATGAGCCGTTTGTTGTGTTGGGAGTGATCATCGGACACGGATCGAGTGTTTATTGGAAACCATGCTAAACGTTCTTAATAACTCCAATGAGTATATGTCGGTTGATGCGGTTTAAACTTAAGCGCTTCCGAGATGGGCAACCCGTGGTTTGTAGTATGTGTGTGTATTTCTTTCTAATTTATTTTTCTTATTTTTGTGTATGTTAAAAAACTTTTTGGGTGTGTTCACTACAAACCCTCACGAGACTATAACTCGTCCACTCGGGCTACTGAGCGGTTTAAAGGCTTGTTGCATATGCTAAATGCAACCGTGATTTCTACGAAAGTGAGTTAGGTTTTGTGGTGTGTTTTTTGTCAAGTGATTTTTAACCAAAATTTCAACTTAAAGTTTTTCATTAGGGACAATGCAATGCTTTAAGTTGGGGGGGGGGGTGTCACATGTGTTACATGTTCTTGTGAAATTGTGGTAAAAAATGGGTCAAAATGTGATTTTTGGAAAATTTGAAAATTTTTAAAATTTTTTTGGAATCACATTATATGAGTCTTGTACTAATTGGATGTGGAAGTTTCTTCTACATATACTTGTTGAGTGTTTGCAGATTCTGAAGATTAGCTTATTGATGACTTATTGGAGCAAGCTAGAAGATCCGGCCATGATTATAAGGTGCATCTGATTCCATTGTATAATTTGGTTATAAAATTGATTTGATTATTTGCATGTAGATTAGGCATATGTATAATTAGTAATGATTCAAAAAACCTACCCTATGAATTTCCCTACTTCTTTTGCTCTAGATCGGTGAGAAGTTAAAATAATGTAATTATGAATATATAATGTATAGTTGGGTTAGGACACTTAGATTGATCTTATCCGGCTCGTCACCCGCGCACGGTGGCCATAGAAAAGAGTTGGAGAACTGTCATAATTATTGGTGGTAGTCATATGCTGGGCTTGCCTATCTGATTTTCGTCACCCTGCGCACGGTGTTATTTAGTGTTAGCAAGGGTCAGACGCAATCTTATGAGGGATAAGCATTTGCCACTTAGTTGAAATAAAATAACTGAGACAATTTTATGTGAAATAATCTATCCTTGTATTGTTGTAAAGAAATTAGGAAGGTTGGTTTAAGTTAGTGCATGATTATTTGACTATTGAGGTTGAAACTCCATCATATGATATACCAGTAGGCACGAAGCATAACTGTTCCCATTTAATTAAAACATACTAAATTAACCAGTTCCCGTGTGCCGATGTGTCTTAGTATGCACCTATAGGATAGATATTCATTCTTCCAAATGATTGGTCTTTATATCAACCTTAAAAGGAGTGTATAAAGCATTCGGGATGACTTGTATAAGAAACGGTCCCGGATGGCTAAAAAAGGAGCTTATGTATGTTATGAGCAAAAATGTTTGAAATGTAAAGTAAAAATCATGTGAAAAAAAATGAGCAAAAAGTGAAAGTATGTAAGACAAAGTATGATGGCGTATGTGCTCTAAAAAAAGTGCGCTCCTATGGTATAAAAACTCTGGTATTATAAAAGGTGTAAGGTATTCTCACCTCTTGTTTTGGATTGATGTTTAGATTGATTATAGGGGTATATTAAGTATGTTGGGCACATGATTAATTATATGAAACATAAAGTAAATGGAACCAATGGGAGCGGTTATGTTAAGTGTTTAAGAAGGAAAAAAATATTGGTAATCATTTTGGATTATTGGTCATATAGGATGGTTATTAGTGTGCTAGGTTGAATTTGATCTTTTTGATGGAATTTCAATGGTATGATTAAAAACTAAGTAATTAACATGCTAAGATATAGTAGATTTCTTCCTCGGGACGAGTAAGGGTTAAGATGGGGAGGTTTGATTGGTGTATTTTACTTACCTACATAGCAATGTTAATTACGCATAGTTGCATTATTATTTGTTATTATACATGTACTTTGAGTGTGTTTTGTGATTATGTAGGTTACGGATAAATTGAAGCTAAAATGGAGATTTTGTGAGCTACTGGTGAAAAGACATGTACGATGTTTTAGTCATAACTTTTTCGTCCGATCTCCGTTTTAGGTGATTCAAAAAGCCACGAAAAGAGAAAAATAAAATCTTTATTTTCTTGTGATAAAACACACGAAATTCTGGAGTTAACTATTGCTTATATCTGTTGGAGAATAAAATTTGTGGTTAGTGGGCTTTTAGCCTATGTGTGTAAAACAACTACTTGGGTTTGGCTTCATGAAATACAGTGCTGGGCGTATTGATCTTCCCCTTGTAAGGATTTCGTTTACTTGGGGCTATCAAATCGGCCAAGAAAATGTGTAAATGGATAGGTTTTTAATTTCTGAAGGTTTATTCTGTAATTTCCTTCTCTGTCAGTATTTGTCTTGACAGGGCATTCTTTGATCACAGACCCACTCATTATGCGCAAAGTTGTTTACTGATTATGGGACCATCTTTTCGTGTCTCATCAATCTTGGTTTCACAAGAAAGGTTTTTGATTAAACTCATTAAGGATTCATGAGCTATTCAAGTTATAATGATTGTAATAAGGTTATTTATTTTAAAGAATAAAAACAGCTTCAGGCACTTAAAGCTTCAATAAATGAGTGGGTAAAGATGATATAAAAGCTCTAATGATATTGCTTTTCTATAACAGCTCGGTTGTCTGATCTGACAAGTTATTCGATAATGGGCTTTAGGCAGACGAGGGAGTTACTCACTGAAAGGATTTCTCTCTTAAGGGCTTCTAATTTTAAACAAAAGTCAATCTTTAGACTTGGCTCAGAATAGCAAAGGTGAGATGGGGGCCATTGAAGGCGATGAAAATTCCTAAATATTTTATGGGATAATTATAAGCAAAGATCGCAACTTGTATTCGTGGTGTTATCATAGATGGAGATTGATTGACGAACCTTGCAAGGTTAAAAAAAGAATTTCTCATGCACTTTGCCAATCGATTTGAGAGTTTTCTGAGTGCCTTGTATTGATATTGATTGTATTTGTTTTCAAAAATTTTCTTCTGAGCAGTATGTGGATTGACTTGGAGTGGATGTTAGTTTGATGAGATCTAGAAAGCGGTTTGGGATTGCGGGGAACCAATAAATCGCCGGGTCCGGTACGGTTTCTTTATTGATTTTTTATTAATACTTTTTGGATATTCTTAAGCCTGATTTTGGTTAATTGCGATCCAGTGAGTTTTTCATCTAAAGTAAGTTTCCCTTCCTGGATGTATTCATCCTGCATTGTCTAATCCTAAGAAAATATGCAAAGTTTGATTAAAGATTACAGGCCAATTAGTCTCATTGGTGTTTATTTTTACAGATCGTTTCTAAGATTTTTGGCTAATCGTTTAAGATTGGTAATATCTGAGCTTATTAGTGATGTTCAATCTGCTTTTGTATTCCAACGTAAAGTCTTGACGGTCATTTCATTCTTAAATGAGCTTATTTCTTTGGTGCAAAGCTATATGATCGAAAAGCCTGAATTTTTAAGTGGATGTTTGGAAAGGCTTTTAATTCTGTGAGATGGGACTTCTTAGATATTATTTAAGAAACTCTTGGGTTTGGCATAGCAATTGGAGAGGATGGATTAAGGATGTCTTTCGTCTGCTATGGGAATCTATTCTTGTTAATGGTGTCCGACCGCTTGAATTTAAGTTCACAAGGGTTTGAAGCAAGGAGACCCCTTATCTCCTTATTTGTTCATCTTAGTTATGGAAAGTTTGCATCTTTCTTTCAATAATATCATAAATGCTGATCTTTTTAAGGGTATCCGATTTGATGATTCGTTGACGTTATCTCATCTTTTCTATGCTGATGGCGCAGTCTTCATTGGCAAAATAGGATTGAGCAAACATCCTTACCCTAGATTCGTTATGCTCAAATGCTTTCTTTATTGGCTTCGGGTCTTCAAATCATATTTTTAAGAGTAAACTATGGGATTGGGTTCTCTAATGAGGAAGTTCTTGCGGGCAGCTAAACATTATTGGGTGTTCTACTTTTTCCACTACGTTTCCTTATCTTGGTTTGTCAAAGGTTGGGATTGTTCTTCTAGGAGAAGGCTTGGGATGAGATTATATTGGTTTAAAGTTTCTAATCTAGTTATCAAAATGGAAATTAAGACTCTTTCCGTTGAGTGGACGTTTTACGTTAATAAGTCTGGTCCTTACGTTCTTGCCTCTTTATTATATGTAGCTTTTATAAACTCCTTTGGGTTTCTTCGTGACTTGGAATCCCTTGTAGAAAATTTTTATGGTGCCGATATAATTAAAAGAGATTTCTCTCTGATTAGTTGGAACAAAATTTTGGCTTCTACACACAAAAAGGAGGGCTAGGTGTGTTAGCTTCTTTGCCGCTTAATGATCTTATTATTTAAGTGGGTTGGAGATTTCTTTCGCAGTATGCATCCCTTTGGAATCGTCTTATTGCTGTTTTATATGGCAATCGTTCTCCTTTTGTTCACATAGGTTCGGTTTCCAGTTTATCTCCTTGGAATTGTATCTTGAAAGAGCTCAATTCTTTGTCCGCAAAAGGTATTAACCTTCTTGCGCTTTTGAAAAAGAAAGTGGGAAAATGGTGCGAAACTCTCTTCTTGTGAAGATTGTTGGATTAAATGATGTCCCCCTTAGCAGATTTCTTTTCCTCGTTTATATGGTTTGAGCTCAAAAAAGGTATTTACGGTTGCAGATAAACTCATATGAGGCTTGTTTGTGCTCTTTTCGATAGAAACCCCGTGGAGGGGTGGAGAAGAGCAGGGCTTCACCATCTAGTTGATACTTGTTGGGGTCTATATCTTTATCTCTTCCAATGTATCGATGGCATGGCTTCTTGGTCTTCTGGTGAGTTTTCTGTTCCACTCGGCTTTAGAACATTTATGTGATATTCTTTTACCTTTTGTTTGGTGACGTTACTGATGGTGAAAGTTGGTTCAATAAAAGGGTAAATATTTTAGCGTAGAGAAAGTTTGTTTGGGCTAAGCTCCAGGAGACTTAACCTTTCACTTCGTGGGATTGATATTCCTTTATTATATGCCCAAATTGTGGTTTAGTGAGAATCATGCTGCTCTTTCTCTACTCTTGTAATTTAGCTCGACTTTATGGCGTTAAAAATGCTCGATGTGGGAAATCTTGGTATCAGATATTTTTTGTTACGAAGAATGGAATTGCTTGGTTCAAATTCTTGGTTTACTAAAGCTCAAAATGAGAAATGTAGAAGGAGGTCTTTTATGTTATGTGGTGGATGATTTGGAAATTCCGCAACCAAGTGCTTTTTGGATCTTCTCATCCGCGTATGGAGCTTCTTTTCTTATGATATTGTTTCGTACTCTTTTACATGGTGCTTCCAATAGATGTAAAAATAATATTGATTGATTTTGGATGCAATGTCCTAAACTCCACTATACCTTGTAATTTTCTAGCTTCTTGTTAGTTTTTTTATTAATTTCAATTTGCCGTTCAAAAAAAAAAAACCCATTGTGGGCTGATCCACGAAAGAAAGAAACAAAGGCAGAAATTTATTATGGGCTTTTGTGGTTTTTGATGTGGAGAATACAACAAGAGCAACATACATATACAAGGCTATTGTCATTTAGATATTTCATTCGTCCTAGGTTTTGATATCAGACGAAACAAGAAAAGAAAAAGGAGGCAGCCACCGTGACAACAAAATATTTCATCATTTCCATCATCATGTGCGGCTAAAAATCTTGTAATCTCTCCCGGTAAAAGATGTATGGTTTGATTATGATTATGGATTTTACATTGTTTGTCAAACATTAATTCATATAATTTTAATGCATATTTTTGTTTTGATTTTAAGGTTTTAATATAATTACTTGATTGGATTATTGAAAGACACGTTATTGCGAGTCAACAATTCGTGCCGAGCCCAATTAGTATAGAGGTTAAGACGATTTGTGTGGTAAACATAATTTGTGCCCAAAATTATTATTTTCAAGTAATTCAAACTATGTCTATGTGGTTTGGAATCAAACACTAGTAATAATCCATAACTTAGTCATATTCATATATCCGAAGCCAGGAGGGATTGCTTTTCATTTAATTGTTTACAAATCTTATTTTTATTTGCTTATTTACTTTTGTTGCTTATTTACATTCTAGTTAATTAGTAGTTTTATTATTTAGTCTTAAACTAAAATTTTTATTGATCAGTGATCACCCCAAACTTAAATTAAATCCACCTATTCCCTGAGGATTCGACCCTTTCTTACCTTATCTATATAGGATTAGTTAAGGTTTATTTTTGATAGTACAACGACAGCTATCAATTGTTCAGTTTGTAAGGCTTATAGCTGAAGGCTTACACTAAATAGTGTCACTTGTAAAAGATTGCTATAAACATTAATAGACAAAGATAAGTAAGAAGCAAAACCAAAAGATAAGAAGAATTCTTATTTTTGGGGACGTTTGATTTGAAGAAAAGGATGAGATGCATTAGTTACATGTGTAAAGCAACATAGAACTTGAAGCATTAAAATATAGTTTTAGAAGATGTAACTTTAAGAACTAACGTGCATGGTTAAGATCTAAAAGATGATGGAACTTTAGTTGGGTGGATTGTTAATATAGGGAATGGGTGTATTTTAACTTGAATAAACATAGCAGGATGTGTCGTTTGATAAAGAAAGGTTACGTGTCTGATATAGAAGTAAAAAAGGGTTGATTGTTTATACTAGGAGGCATATATAGGGGCGGTGGGGGGGGGGGGCCCACGTTATCCTTCTTATGAATCTAAGACTAATCATGTCCACGTTTACACTTTGTTTATGCACCACCGTCACTATTTAAATAGGCTAAGTGTAGTATACAAAAGGCTAATGGTGCAAAGGTGGTGCAGACTTGAGCTAAAAATGTGAAACGTGCAAAGTTTACGTAAAACAAAAAATAAAAGTATGACATATAAAATATATATGTAAAGTGCTAAAATGCATAAAGCATGTAGACCAAATTTAGTCTAGATTCGGGTTCATATTTAATGTACGTGTTATGACGTACGTGGGATAACCTATCCGGTTACCCGTAAAAGTTTAATTTACGCAAAATTAATATAAATAGTAAAAGTACGGGTTGAATAATGACCTGAAAAATACGAATTGGTACAGTTTTTCTTCGTTAAGAGAACTCTGTCCTGGAGTTCAATTTACATTATCCGTTGATGGCGTGTTCGAGAAGAGGTTGGGGGTACTTACTTCGAAATTTGTCTTCGCGCTCCTACGTAAATTCAGGTCCTCGCCGAGAGTTCCAATGAACTTTGACGATAAGGATACGGCTCTGCTTTAATTGTTTGACTTCATGGTCCATAATCTCTATAGGCTCCTCGATAAAGTGTAGCTTATCGTCGAACTGGATTTCATCTAGTGGAATGACGAGGTTTTCATTAGATAAACATTTCTTCAGGTTCAAAACATGAAAGATATTATGGATTTCACTGAGTTCCCGCGATAGTTCAAGTTTGTATAGTTCGCTTGCTCTGATGATTGTGCACCTTGTACCGTATATGTAGTGTCTCCAATTCTTTAGTGTAAAGGCTAAAGCTCCTATCGTCAGATTATGCGTCGAAATGTGTTCGAGAGGTTCAATAAAACAATTAAACAAGGTAGAAAACGAATATTGAATAAATATTAGTCAACACATAAAATGTCTGTAATGTACATGTAGGTATGGATTAGTTGTTATGAAAATCCTTTATGAAAGTGTTAATACAAATAAACTGGTAAAAACATTTATGTCTATCTTAAGATCTTCTCGTGTTTTGTCGATAGCAATTCATAAAATTGTTATAAGTAAAAATCTAAAAACACATATATATTTCAAATCTTAGACTTTTAGTATTTGTAATACTTTACATCATTGATGACATAATCTGTTAGTGCAAATATTACGATATTTAATCTATACGATCTCTTTATGTTTTGGTGATGACAAACATGCGACTTGTAATACGTAACGTAAAGTGCGCTAGTTACTCGTAAATCACATATCATAATGATACATGATATACATCTCACAACGTCTTAAATAGTGTACATCAATACATTCTCTTTGACTAGTCTCAACGTCTACATCAACACTGACCAATTGTTTTGCACCCGACAGTAAATACATTAAGGTATTGTACAAACAACATTAAACTTGTAGGATGATCAAAGAAATAAGTTTTTGTCTTAAACTTTACATTTTTATAAATGTAACAAAACATTTCTCAAAAAATAATTAGACAAATTCATTTTTGAATTATAAAGAAGGTTTTTTGTAGTATTTATTCAAATTCAAAATGTAGCCCCCAAAACAAGTGTCACTTTCACCAGACAAGTTTGTCACCACAAAAAGACAAAAACAGGAGCGTTTGTCGGGGCGGTCCCTTAAATAGGCCGGCGGCCCCCTTAAATATCCGGCGGCCCCCTAATATATCTAGGACCGCCGTTTCCTGACAGGCTGTTTTTCAGCTCCTATAAATAGTGGGTCACCTCCAACTATTTTTACAACCCTTTTGCACGATTTTCTTTCAGTTCTTTCTCTCTCTAGATCTCACTAAATCTCTCTAAATCTTTGATCATTCAACTTGGTTAATCTTGTTTAAATGTGATCAAATCTTCTATCCTTTCCTCCTTTCCTCAAGTGCAAGAGAAGAACTTCGGTCATCTTCAAGATCCGAAGTTATGTAGTCTAGTTAGTCCATTTGTAACATTTGTTACATATAGATCGAGTCCATGTCTTCCAATCTTTAGTAGTGTGTAGATCCAAATGATGTATATATTTGGATGGGTTGATTGTGGGTTGGTTAGTATTTTAGGCCTTAAAATACATTGGTGAAGTGGTAGATTGGTTCTAGCTAAGATTAGGACTCAACATCTAGCTTAGTGTCGGAAAATAATGTAAGCATTGGTATAAGGTTTTCTCCGCCAAAAAGGAGCTTGTTGATTAGTGAAGTAACTCTCGAGTTGGATACTCGAGGAGTGGAGTAGGACGAAGGGGAGCTTCGTGACTGAACCACTATATCATCGTGTCGGTTTGCATTTTCTTTTACCTTTCTCTTTACTTATGTCTTTACATTTATCGCTTTGCTTTTACACTTGCATTGTGCTTATGATTGTATGAATTGTTGTGTATGTTGTGTTAGTCATGGTTGTGTAGCTCTTTGTAGTAAACACTGTGAGTGTGGATATATTGGTAAAATATGCGCTAGTAATTGTAAATCCATTATCGATACTTCTCATATTGCGTCAAACTTGATTGGTGATTTGATACAAATGATCTAGTCCGAAAACCTCTTCTGGAGGCGGTCCCTTTAAATAGGGCGGCTCCCTGATGTACTAGGCAGCTTCCATATATTTATAGGACCGCCGGCAGAGAGTGATATAATATTTGATCTTAATTTTTTTAAGGAAACGTATTCACCCCCCTACGGTTTCCACAGAAATGTAAAAACGTAAAAAAACATAAAAAATGTCAAAAAGGTTAATTAATTGCAATTTGGGCAAGATTTGGCAACTCTACAAATAATGAGGGAGTGGTTAGTGTGAGTTTTAGTAAATTTACACTTTTGGTCTCTTCATGTTTTTTTTAATCTTAAATCTTGTCTTTTTAATCTAAAAAAATAGATGGTTTAGATTTGTCCCTTAGTATGTATGGAGAAATAATATAACTCACCTCATTGTATATAATCTCCTTTTCTTTCTGTTGAAATATGTCCACGTAGAAATAATATATGTCCGGGGAATTTATTCGAGCCTACGGGGACGCAAGCGTTAATACGTAAAACAATTAATAATAAATATATTAAATGTAATATATTTAAGTGATAAAGCTTAACGAGCGTTAAATATTAATATATATTTAATGGGAAGTTTATTAGTCGTTAATAGTTAAACAAGAGACTAAGAGACTAATATGCAATTATAGAGAAAAGGAAAGTGTGGGAATTGTTTCCTTTTTGCCTCAGTCAACTAGTTTCCTAATCTCTATGAGGAGTTGGAATTGCCTAACTTGCAAGCCAAGTTGCATGCTTATATAAAAGATATATGGGATCATTATTTAGATAACTTGAAAACCTAAATCCCTAAATCTCTCTTCTCTCTCTCCCCTTAGCTTAGACGGTCGAAACAAACCCCAAGGGGTTTTTGGTTTGTGTTCGATCGATCCAAACAACCCTTTAGGGTTTTCGTGTTGATTCGGCTACCTTGTTACAAGAGTCGAAGGCGTGTGGTTTGCTTTATCGCTACTAGTACTAGCATACTTAATTGTTTGCTACAAACGTATTATGTGTATTGAAGTAGAGAGATCTACCTTTAGATCTTGGGTGGTTTTACGTGGTATTATTTATTATACACACGCGTATATTCTAGATGGTGTTTACGATTAATTGCTAAAAGGTACACGTTCTTGGTCCTTTGTTAATTATGTATTCTATACGTGTTTATATGTTTTCCGATGCGTACTCGTGATTTCAATTGATCAATAGTTGTTAAAACCCCAACACTTTCTTAATGTTAAATTTAACCAAGCAAGATGCCATCATTTGTATCAACTGATTCTCTTAGAATCTCGTCTATGTAGGGAAAAAAACTCGTTATTTTTGTTGTTTCCCTAAGACCCCCAACTGACTTTAGGTAATGTACAAAAATACCATCAACTATCTATGGCAAAAGACAATACTGCATTCACTGATATTGATTAGAAGTATAAGATAAAAGAAATATGCATAACAAAAGGTCGCCGGCAAGATGCTAATATGCCACATTTGATTAATAAAAAGTTGAAGAATCTAGCAAATTTAACTGGAAATTTACCCCTGCCTCTAAATGACACCTCGCAAATATAAGATAAAAGAAAGATGCATAACAAAAGGTTGCCGGCAACAATATACTACATTTGATTTTTTTTAAAGGCATTAATAAATAGAAAACACAACTACAGACAAACGACGTTTATCCTCTCCAAACAAGACGCTTAAAGAGAGAGGAACCCAACCAAAAAAATACAAAGTAGCAAAACAAACACAAATCGGACAAAAACAACAGAGAATGGTCAAACAAGCGGCCCTAGAACTAAAAAAACTAAAAGAAGTATAACCACCAGGTGACCATTATGTCATTAACATCCAAACAAAAAATGAGACCCATTCCCCACAAAATACTTGTCACAGACGACAAAAACCTTATTAGAAACAAGGTCCATGTTGCTTGTGTTGGGTTTTAACAACTATTGACCAATCCAAATCACGAGTACACAGTAGAAAATATATAAACACGTATAAAATACAAAATTAACAAAGGATCAAGAATGTGTACCTTTTAGCAATTAACGTAAACACCGTCTTGAATATACACGTGTGTATAAATCAAATACCACGCAATAACCACCCAAGATCTAAAGGTAGATCTCTCTACTTCAATACACACAATACGTTCTTTAGCAAACAATTAAGTATGCTAGTATTAGTAGTGATTAAGCTTCCAAACGCATTCGACTCTTGAATCTATCAACACGAAAAACCCTTTAAGGGTTGTTTGGGTCGATCGCAAACCGAAACCCTATAGGGGTATTTGGTTCGATCGTGTAAACTAAGGGGAGAGAGAGAAGAGAGATTTAGGGATTTAGGTTTTCAAGTTGTCCGAAAACAAATCACCTAAACCTTTATTTATAGCCTCCTAAAACTTGGCTTGCAAGTTAGGTAATTACACCTCCTCTTGGAGATTAGGAAACTAATTGACTAAGTCAATAAGAAAACAATTCTCACACTTTCATTTTCTTCATAATTTCATACTAGTCCCTTGTTTAACTATTAACGACTAATAAACTTCCCACTAAATACATATAAATATTTAATGCTCATTTAAGCTTTATCACTAAATATATTACATTTAATATATTTATTATAATTGTTTTACGTATTAACGCGTGCATCCCCGTAGGCTCGAATCAATTCCCAAACATATATTATTTTACGTGGACATATTCCAACAGCTCTCACTTGGACATGTATCAAATAATATAATAACATTGGTAAGTGTCTAGCAACACGCCAATGATCTCAGGATTTTCCGAGTGTGGTTTCATAAAGTCACGGATAAACGATTTATGTATTTACAATCCCTTTGTTTCAGATACCGTGTTAAAAATGGATATGGATCAAAGCCATTCTATTATTTAACGATTATGTTTCTCGTATATATAATTAATCAAGATTACCAAAAATCATTGAGACATATCCACATGAGTTTTTGGTTGTGGCCACATATACATCTGATTAACCCTACGAGGGGCCTAGTGGCATCATTCTTCAACTATTAAAGGAACAAATTCTTTATTGACTACAAGTGTCATGTCACATGCTTCATAATTACTTCTGAAATAGTCCTTATTAGCTACCTTATTCAGGATAACTAGAACTAAATCAAGAAGAACAATCCACACATGCAAGACCTACTTGCATCTCAAGTCTAAGGATTTAGTAAACAAAATCACTTACAAGATTCACTTAATGACGCCGATCCATAAAGTGATAATCTTGTTAGTTGGAGAAGTCTAATATTCATCTTATGAATATCATGTGAGTTTGGCGGACCCATCCTTTAATATCCAAGATATCACCAATCACTCAGATTTGTCTTAATTTAACAACATTCCCATATTGTTAATCGACAACGGACTAATTTAGAATAATAAACATAATTCACGGATTAAACATGCAAATATAGGACACAATTTATATTAAATATAACTTCATACCACGTATCTTTATCATTAATAAAATTGTATTAACATCCCTTATCCAAATACTAAACACAGATCTACATGAAACTACTAGCTAAACGAAGTCCCATGCTCCTAGCATGTTGAGTAAGCTTTCCTTTTGGTAAAGCCTTCGTAAAAGGATTTGCTAGATTGTCATCTGTGTGAACTTTAAGAAGATTAATTTCGCCCAGTTCAATACACTCGCGAACATAATGGTATCTTCTATGGTAGTGTTTGGCGCCCCTCTGAACCCCCGATTCGTTGGCGATAAGAAGTGCGGCTGAATTATCGCAAAACATCTTAATAGGTTCGTTTATTGTTGGTACTATACCAAGCCCTCAAATAAACTTCCTAATCCAAACAGTTTCCATTGCAGCTTCTAAAGCAGCTATGTTATTCATCTTATGTAGCAGACATTGCAGTAGTACTTTGCTTGGAGCTTTTCCAGTTTACTTTGCCCTCTATTCAAATGAGACGTATCCTGTCTAAGACTTAATGTCATCTCTATTAGTCTCAAATCCAGCAATGCAATAACAATCAACTCTAAGTTTAGCTTCAGGATTTCCATCATAAACCAAGATCATGTCTTTAATATTTCTTAAATACTTAAGAATGGTTTTCACAGCAGTCCAGTGTGGTTCTCCTAGATTCTGTTGAAAAATGGCTTGTTATATTTTACGTGAACGCAACATCAGGTCTAGTGCATCTAACCGCATACATAATGGAACCTACAACTGAATCATAAGGTACATTTTGCATACGTTTCACCTCTTCAGGTGTTGAAGCACCTTGTGTTTTATTTAAGTCAAGTCTTTCTTGCATGGGGATATAACCATGTTTGGAATTATCCATCCTAAATCTCTTCAAGATTTTATCCATGTAAGCACTTTGACTAAGTCCAATTAATCGCTTCGATCTATCTCGGTAGATCTTGATTCCAAGAATAAATGTTGCTTCCCATAAATCTTTCATGGCGAAACATTTTCCAAGATATGACTTTACACTTTGTAAACTTGGAATGTGATTTCCCATGATGATTATGTCATCGACATATAAAATGAGGAATGTAACATTACTCCCACTGTCCTTTTGATATACACATGGCTTATCAAGATTTTGAGCAAATCCAAACTTTTTGATTTCCTTATCAAATCTTTTATTCCAGCTTCTTGATGCTTGCTTAAGACCATAAATGGATCTCTGAAGCTTACATACTTGCTTAACACCATATAAATATCTTCATCAAGATAACCATTTAAGAAGGCAGTATTGACATCCATTTTCCATATCTCATAGTCATAGAACGTCGCTATAGCTATAAGAATCCTAATAGCTCTAATGTCAGCAACGGGTGAGAACGTTTCTTCATAATCAACCCTGTAGGTTTGAGTATAACCCTTTGCTACTAGACGAGCTTTATAGGTGTGTACAATGCCATCCATGTCAGTCTTTTTCTTAAAAAGCCATTTACTCTCAATAGTCTTACAATTAGAAGGAAGATCAACCAAGCACCAGACTTGATTATCTATCATGGATTGCATTTCCACATTCATAGCATCGACCCACTTATCAGATTCCAGATCTAATATTGCAACTTTATAGTTATTGGGTTCATTAAGATCCCCTAAATTATGCTTCTCCACTTCTACATTTAGATATAAGCGATCGGGAGCTTGATGTGTCCTTGCAGACCTACGAACGGGAACAACTTCCTCTTGAGGTGGTTCAAAACCTTCAACCTCCATAGGAATTTCACTAGTGTTTTTAGAAGGTGATGTATCTTTATCTTAAATTTCTTCAAGTTCTTCGGCCCTCCCACTAATTTCTTAAGACAAAAGATTTGTCTCTAACAATTCAGCATACCTTGCAACAACAATTTTGTTTTCAGGTGGGAAGTAGAAATAGTAACCTATCGTTTCCTTTGGGTATCCTATAAAGATACACTTAACATATCTTTGTTGGAGTTTGTCAGGTGTATCCCGCTTCACAAGCGCCTCACATCCCCAGATCTTTAAGTAAGACAAGTTAGGAACTTTTCCATACCATAATTCATATGGTGTCTTATCAACCTTCTTGGTTGGAACCATATCAAGAATGCGTGTAGCAGTCTCTAGAGCATAATCCCAAAAGGATAATGGCAGACTTGTAAGATTCATCATAGATCAAACCATGTCTAACAAAGTACAATTCCTCCTTTCAGACACCCCATTGTATTGTGGTGTATATGGAGGTGTAAGCTTTTGAACATTTTTACAAGCTTTGAGATAATCTTTAAACTCTTGACTAATGTATTCGCCTCCTCGATCTGATCGAAGTGCCTTTATAGTCTTTCCGAGTTGATTTTCTACTTTCATTCTTAAACACCTTGAATGTTTCAAAGACTTCATGTTTATGTTTAAGTAAATAGAGAAGCTCAAAAATCATCCCTGTGGTTTGTCAAAAAACTGTCTCACGTCCCTCGTTAAAAATTTGCCCAAAACACATCCCTCCGTCAATGTTTTGAGGCACGGTACATCCCTTGGACTAATGGTGCAAATTTTTTTCTCATTAATTATTAACGAGGGTCTAATTTTTAACGGTGCAAATATATAAGAGGGTATTTGATTTGGTTCTTTAGTATATATAATATATAAGTAATATATATAACTAAATATCAATTAAAAGGAGTGAGAAGAATTCTAAGAGGTTTTAAAAGAAAGGAGATTACTTTTATCCAAAGTAAAATCCAAAACCTTCCCGGGTCGTTTCCTGACGAGACGTGAATTGAGAATCGAGTTTAAGTTCGTGATCGCGTGTTTGAATAATCAAATTTTGATTTGGATTCTAATTCTACAATTAAAATGCAAGAGCAAACAAAAGCAAGCCTAAAACGAAAGCAATTACGAATTTAAAAACGAAAAACGATAGCGGGATTCAAAACCCGAGCCTTAAAAACCTAAATCCTAAAATTTTAACCCTACAAATGCAAAATTAATTTTTAAAAGTCCTAAATGATAAAAGAAAATTTTAAAAAAAAAGAATTATATTTTTGGGTTAATTACCTAAAAATGTACTATACTTACCACTTTTTGTCATTGTATGTAAGCAACTATTTTTTTTTCCATTGTGTCACTCAACTTTTGAATTCGTGCTATTGTGTGTACTGGTGACCTACTTGACCTGCTCCAGCAGGTTAACTTAACGTCTGCTTGTTTTTTTATTGCATCGTTAGTCCTTTATAAAAATGATCGTTTGTGATTAACTTAAAATTTGATTTTATTTAAAGTTTTAAAATATGTTAGAAAAATTAGTTTGTATTATAAGTTTACTATATAATTTAAAAAAAATCGAAAATGTTTTAAAAAAATATTTAAAAAATGCGAAAATGTCTTTAAAACATTCGAAAATGTCTTTAAAACATTCGAAAATGTTTAAAAAAAAATATTCTTTTAAAAAAAAAAAAAAACATTCTTTTAAAAAAAATATTCTTTTTAAACATTTTTGAATATTAATTTTTTTTAAATATTCAAAAAATATCCTTATACAAACGTTTTTTTTAACATTTTTGAATATTTAAAAATAATATGTTTAAAAAAATATTCGAAAATGTTTAAAAAAATATTCGAAAATGTTTAAAAAGAATATTTTTTTAAATATTTGAAAATGTTTAATAAAAACGTTTGTATAAGAATATTTTTTTTAAATATTCGAAAATGTTTAAAAAGAATATTTTTTTTAAAAGAACATTTTTTTAAACATTTTCGAATATTTTTTAAAATATTCGAAAATGTTTAAAAAGAATATTTTTTTAAAAGAATATTTTTTTTAAAAAGAATATTTTTTAAACATTTTCGAATATTTTTTTAAATATTCAAAAATGTTTAAAAAGAATATTTTTTTAAAAAGAATATTTTTTTAGACATTTTCGAATATTTTTTAAAACATTTTCGAATATTTTTTAAACATTTTCGAATGTTTTAAAGATGTTTTCGCATTTTTTAAATATTTTTTTCATAACTTTGTCGATTTTTTTAAAGTATGTAGTAAACTTATAAAACAATCTAATTTTTCTTCAAATTTTTTAAAACATTTAACTGACGTAGTGTAAAATGATGACGGAACCATGTTACAAAAACTTGTTATGAATGTGTGTAAGCTAGATGTTATATAAAAATGTTGCAATTGTGTAAAAAGTGTGTATAAAATGTGTGTAAAAACGTGTATAAAATATGTGATTATAAAAAATGGTGCATAATATAACGTCTATTTAAAAATGTGGTTACAATACGTGTGTATAAAAATTTGTATACTATGGGTGTATAAAATAGGGGTTTTTTTAAATTTGTTTAAAAAATGTGTATATAAAACGTGTATAATAACATTGTATTTAAAAAATGTGTATAAAAACGCCTCTTTGTGTATAAAAATGTGAGTATAAAACAAATATGTAAAAAAACACTGTAAAAAATATGTGTGACTGTGTGAAACATGTTTTTCTTAAATTTTAAAAGTTAATTATGAAAAAAGATTAAAAAAATCAAATTTTATGTTAATTACAAACGATCGTTTGTATAAAGGACTAACGATGCAATAAAAAAACAGGGGGACGTTAAGTTAACCTGCTGGAGCAGGTCAAGTAGGTCACCAGTACACACAATAGCACGAATTCAAAAGTTGAGCGACACAATGAAAAAAAAATAGTTGCCTAAATACAATGACAAAAGGTGGCAAGTATAGTATATTTTTAGGTAATTAACCCTATATTTTTTTGACTTGTATTTAATTTTTTATGAATTAAAAACACGTTTAATCTAAAACTATTATAAAAAAAATACTAAACTATTTTTAAAAATTCTGAAAAAAATTACTAAAATTTCTTTAACTAATACTGGCCCTAAGAAAATTATAAACTCGAAATAAGCCCTAACTATAAGCCGTGAAATAAGCTTATAAGCAGAAATAAGCTAAAACTGCTAAATAGGGGGTAAGTATTAAATTTTGCAAAGGTATATCAAAAAAGTTCCAAGGGCAGATGGAAGTGTGGTGTGGGTTAGAATGCTATGCAGTTAAGGTTGAGGTCCTAGGTTCAAAACTGGGGCTTCCCTATACGGCATAGCGTTTTTATTTTGCAAAATTTCTTTTTGAAAAAAGTTTATAATAAGCTAAAATACCAACTTTAACAAAATGACTTTTGACAAAACTTAATAAATAAGCCAGAAAAAAGCTAAAATAATGTGCACAGTGTGGCTTATATAACTGAGACAAATAAACCTAACCATTTTTAGGATGTTAGTGAATCAATAAGATCAAAGGTAAGCTAATAAGTGAAAACAAACCTAAAGAGAGACTAAATAACGCTCAAGGACTAAGAATAAGCAACTAAAATAAGCTTGGAAAGCATTTAAAAATTCATGGACACATGAGTCTCCAATGGATTGAGACCTCAGGACAATAACCACTACTTTAAGCTAGGCTTTAGGACAAATTTAGAACTGGAAATAAGCTAAAAACCAAAAATAGATTAAGACCTATAAGCTAATGACACAAATAAGCAAAAACTAAGCAAACTATATTAAGGAATAAGCTAGAAAAAGTTACTAAAAAGAGACAGTTATGGCAAATTACAAAGCTTAAGACAGCTTATAGGTATAAGGACTGTTTTGATCATTTGTGACTCAATAAGCTTTAAAAAGAAAATAAGCTAAAGAAAGACCTAAAGCTAGTCCTAAAAAGCACTAATAACTATAATTAAGCTAACTGAATAAGCTGAAAAGCAATGAAAACAATAAGACAGTTTACTCTATAACAATGGCTTAAAGGACTTTTGAAAACTTTAAGCTTAAAATTTAGGACTAATAAGCATGAGAGATAAGCTACAAAGTTAAAAACATAATGAGACTAAAATCATTACGCATGTTTATAACCTAAATAAGTTTAAACCAATAGCTGTAAAACTTAACTCGGGATCCCAAAACAGATTGACACCAAAACTCTCAAGAAAAGACTTTTTAATCACATTTTAAACTAAAATACAGACCCAATAAGCACTAGACATAATTCATAAGCAGTAAACAAACTTAGTTTAAGACTCACTAAGCACTAATTAGCCGTAATTAAACAAAATGGGTAGGAAATTAAGCTAGGAAAAACACTTAGAGGATGACAGATTTATGCTACTAAATTTTAGACCATTAGGCGTTTGAAATTCTGCTGCATCTAAAATTTTAAGACTCAAAACAAATTTCTACCAACTAATAACTCAAAGTAGATGCATTAGGAACCAAGTTTTAACACAAAATAACACTCAAATGGATTTCAAAAGAAAAAATCAATAAATAAGCAGCTTAAGAAACAAATGAACTAGCGATTGGAAATTTTGATGTGAAACTGATATAAAAACTTTATAATTAAAATTAATTTAAAACTTAAGAAAAACGTATTCAGACTTAACTGAAGCTTATTGAAACTGACTTGAAACCCAAAAGTTGGTTTTAACCTTGTTTTACCATATCTATACTGTTATCCCAAACACCCCTTTAAATTTTAAAAATGCCATTGAAAACTTAAGAAAACTAGTATTAAGACTTAACTGAAGCTTATCGAAACTGACTTGAAACCCAAAAGCTGGTTTTAACCTTGTTTTACCATATCTATACTGTTATCCCAAACACCCCTATAAAATTTAAAAATGCCATTTTAATGCTTAAACAGACCAAAATAAGCTTAGAATTATAAAAACAAATTAATAACTAAGAAATTAAAAGACAAATAAGCAAAGACATAATAGAAATAAGCACTTATTAATAAGCTATACTAATTAGCTCATTTGACTAAAAATGGGCAGTTTTACTAAATCTTAAATGAAACTTATACTAAACTACAAACTAAACATATTAAGCTAACAATAGACTGAATAAGCACATTTAAGAAGAAATAAGCACAAAGTAAGCAGTTAAGCAATGCAACAGTGAATTAAGCTAAAAGTGTAAAAATTGAAGCTTACTTGGTCCTGTGCTCAAACAAGGACATAAACATGATCTTAGAGCTATTTTACAAGCTACAGCTTGTTAAAAACAAGCTGGTACAAACCCATAAGCCCATCCAATTCTGGCTTATCTTCCAATAACTTAAATCCACAATACTTAACCAACTGATATGAAATTGGACCAGCTTGTACAAATAAGCTTTGGAAGCTTATTGGTACAAGTAGAGAACTGAATTGAGACTTAAAACAGCTTATGAAAACTATTAGAACAGCTTAAATGATTTTGAGTAACTTAGTAAAAAAATTGGAACAGGACAATGTAAATTAAAACTGATTTTTATTAATTCATAAAAAGAGTACAGAACTTGATAATTCATGAAAATAAGCTTAAAAATAGATTGAGGGGGTTAAATTAATCTACAACTCTAAAAATTAAATTACACTAGATATATTTTTTTGAATGAAAACCTAATCTGTTTATAGAGAAAACTAAGGGCACATGGTGTGCTTGTTGTGTGAGGAGGATTGAGGTGACTTCTATCATCAATCCAAACCATCCAATCCAACTTCCTCTCCAAGCCATCCAATCCTAGCCCTTTATTCTTTCTTGTCCAATCAGACCCCATAGGATTGCCAAGGTGGAGTTATCATCTTCTGGGGTATGGTTTTGAGTGAGGGGTTTTGTTTGTTGGAGCAGGGGTTGAGGTGAGAGTGATGGGTGAATAGTGACATTTTTTGATTTGGCAAGATTCTTGTGTTTTATATAAGTTTTGAGCAAGGGGTAAAGGATAAGGGGTTGGGGTTTGTTAGGTTTAGGGATCAGTGGTGTTAGTCCTTAAGGGCTAACAGTGTTAGTCCTTAAGGACTAACTGGGTAATGGGTTATAAGGATAGTGGGCTAACCATTGTTAAGTGGGGTTTTGCGCTTAGGTTGGGCCGGTTTGTGTTGGATTAGACTTGGACCATTTTTAACTTATAAAGTATATAGATAAAGGCTTAATGGGCTGACCCGTCCCATTAAATGGGGTGTGGGTTGGTCCATTTAAGATGCACACGTCTTTAGCTTCGACTTTAACTTTTCACGCTCTTTTCATTCCCGTGCTCGGTTTTGGCAGTTTTGGATTCGTTTTTGTCCTTTAATGAATACCCGTTACATGCACAGTATACAAAACAAAACACACATATATTTGGCATTTTATGTCCTTTTTTGGTCATTTAGGCTCGTTTTTATAGGTAAAAGGTATGTGTAATTAAGCACATACCAAAATCCCCCATACTAAGATATTGTCGTATCCTCACGCAATGCCATAAGTAAACACTTTAGAAAACTAAGAATCTTAATCCTCCTTGACTAATTACCTCGAAAAGTAGCTAAGTGTTCATCAAAGGGAATTAAAGAATCAACAGTTTTGAAAAGCCCCGTTTTGACCATTTTCATAAATCTACACTAACTACTACCATATTTTTTTATCCTTTTCATTTGTTATACTTTTCTTTTTAAGCAACTAACTGGAATGTATGGACTTTCGTTATTTTCATAACTTTAAGGGTCACAGAACAAGAAGCACTTTAATCCTAAAATGCCCAAAAGGATAAATTCATCGTCCTTGATTTTTCACCCGCCTCAAACTAAGCTTAAAAACGAAATCATCGTTAAATATAAGTTAAGATGCTAACACTACTCATACTTGTAACTTGTGAAACTTTTCGCTCCCGAAAATTATTATATATTATGTGAGTGTGCTTATTTCAAATTTCAACCATAGATCAACCTTTTTAAGAAAATTGCAATATTTCTATGATTAATGTTTCCACCAAGAATTGATGATTTTGAAGGTGAGATAATTCCATGTAGCCCGACTTTCTTTCGGCATTCCCACGCTGAGACGGCATTAGGTGACCAGGCTTTTGACACCCCACAGAGAATAGTATCGAAACTCACGGACCTTCGGTTTAAAAAACTCTTAGGCTTCCCGTAAAACAATTTATTTAGAAAAACCACAACTTAAAACGAAATAGTCTTAGTTCAAAAGCATATTTAAATTTAAGAAAAAGAGATCTTCCCTATATTTATTAAATCACAAATATTACACTTAATATAATTACACATCCTTTAAACTAAGGAAATCCTCGACCTTTTAGAAGGCTTCAACATCGGTTATGAGCCGGCAAGATGTATCAAACTTTTATCAGTCTCGGATAATTACTATGTGCCTTATTTAGAAGACTGCAACATCGGTTTTGAGCTGGCAAGATGCAGTAAACTTTTATTAGCCCGCATTTATTATTATTATTATTACCTCATTTTTCAATTTTTTAACACTTTATATTACCACGATATAGAGAAAATTTACTTTTTAGAAAATTTAAGTATAAATTTAAACTAAGACTAAATAAATTATTGTTATCGACTATACTTCAAAAATCGTTGATTTAATTTTATTTTTGAAAGAGCACGTATTTATTAGTCCGGTTGATGCTTTATAGGAGAAAAAAACGCCACAAACTACACTTATGAAACGCCTTAGATTTCCAAATAATCCTTGTTTAGCACTTACTCATATTTAACTCTATCAATTTCACATTCTTTGAAAAATTTAAATCTTTAATAAAAAAGATCGCGAATGCTTAGTAAATATAAACTAGCTTAGACCAGTTTATAAAGTGTTAAGGGACAAAGCTAAGAGTCAACACGCTCGATCGAGTCAAATTTATTCTTTTCTAACCAGCAGGAAAGTCAAACAGTTAATGCTGATAAAACATTATTTTATTTTTTTGAAAATTTTAAAATTTTCATTTTTTTTGGTATTTTGGTAGTAAAAACGAGATTACGTGAAAACAACGACTGCATGCACAATTAAATCGATAGATCCCCCCATACTAGAATTGAACATTGTCCTCAATGTTTTAAGAAGGGCCTCTACGTAAATCTAAAGCCGTTTAATAAGTGTGCTCAAAGATAAACGTTAGTCGATAAGATTTAGGATATTAGATTCCCATAATCATGCTAAGGATTGAAGCTCGAGTGAACGAAGGACAAAACCACAAGCACGAGAGACTTCATAATCTGAGGCAATCCTGGACAAACATCACAAACCACAAAACACGAGAAAGGAAGAGGCGAGCCTCCTCGCAACACACTTATTTATTAATACTACTATTATGATAAGCATGGGTTGCCACCCACGAAGCGCTTATTTTTGTTAACCGAGTCTTGAGCCTGACTCGATCCCCCATACTTGAGTTGGTCAAGGAGGATAGAAATTGAGAAATGGAATATCCAATATAGGACTGTCCCCTCTATAGATCATCATCGGGCTTTCAGAAAAATGCTGGAAAGCTTTAAAGCCCCGATGAGATAAGAGATAAACTTTGTCCTCATTTTCGGATGAAAATGGAAGCAAAGTGTCAAACATTGGAGAAAGAGTGGGAAAGGTGGGTAAAACATTAGACACATGAACATAAAGTTCTCTTGTCGAATTATCAGAAATATCATCCACCACTTTTGTAAAAACACCAGTATCAGGTCATCATCATATCCGTGGGTTTTCTCTAGCCATGGGAGGAATATACGATGGGGAGGATGGAACATATTAACGATCAAAGTGAAATGATCATTTTCATGAAGTGAATAGGGGTCATTGCTTAAGCAATTCTTCAAGAAAAAGAATATCCCCTTTCGAGTCATAGTCGTCATTCTCAATGCCCGGTGGCATCGAGTCATCCAGAGTAAGAAATAAAATCGATCTCCTCCATAAGAGAGTCACTATCCTCAACGGGGATAGGAGATGGAGAGAAAGATTCGATATCAGAATTTTCAGAATTAAATTCTTCCGGAGGTCGAGGAGATGAATTATCATACAACAATTTCTCAAACAGAGTATTTTTCTCAGATCAAAGTCGGTTTCTTTAATTCACGGTGGTGGAATTTAATATCGATATGAGAGGAGTTCACCCGGAGACAAACTCCTCAAGAGAGATGGATCTAGGAGAAGAAATAATCAAAGTATCTTGATTAAGCAAAGATTCTATAAGATCAGACTCGGCATTAAAGTGAGACAAAATGATCTATCTTTAGTTGAATGTAAGATTTCTTATCCATAAAGGGGGGGAGGGTATCGAATATAAAGTTCCTTTGGAAAGTTCTCTTCAGAAATGTATAGTTCTAATACTAGAGGAAATTATCGTCGTCTGCAGAATGAGCACGATTAGAGAATCTTGTTAAAAATTTTCTCTTTCAGTGGGATCTGATCTTTCGCACTTTAGTTGATGTACCTTATCTGAGGTCTCACTTGGGATTGGGACAGGTTCTCATCATTGACTTTATTTAATTCGTGTCACGATTCTCGTTTCCCGAATGTGCTAAGATGACTAGTCCACCATACTTAAGAGGTTATCGGGCGCCCTCGGTTGGTAAGAGGGTGTGATTGCTATAGTATGCTCAGCATCATCCATCTCGTAGAAGGCAAGACAATTTTAGTTCGGAGTATTAATATAATCTTCTAGCTCCTCACTTATCATTTGCAAATCTTTAAGAAGTTTATGAAGCAATTATTGTATATCCTCTGGTTGATGTTGCTTTTCTTTAAAAGCATGCTTTAATCTTCAAAAATGTTTTTTCCCATGTAGCAATAAAACCTTTGGCGTTTCTCTAAAAGATATATGATCAAACTTCTTTAAAAAGGTTTGTATAGATTTTATTAGGTTTTCTCTGGCTTGCACATTTGTTTCTTGAGGAGGTTGACGAATGATGGTATAATCGCTGGGGCGTTGATTTGGTCAAACTGGAAAGGAATTATTATTTTAGCCAAAGATTAGGTTCATAGAAATTTTGGTTCATCGGTTGACACTAAAAAGTCTCATGAGGACCCCCGTAGTTTTCACAACAAAGATATTGTTGTGGGTAACTTTGAAAACTTTGTGGGAAATCATTATCAAAGTCATGATTGTAACACGGTTCCGGATTATATTTAAACGGAACTTGAGGCGGACAATCGTAACCATAATGAGCATTGTTTCCATAAAACTCACAAGAATACGTCTAGGGTTGTGGAGGTAGGTTGAAAATATTTGGAGAATATGAAAGAATTGGTTGTGAATCATAAACGATATGATTTTTCAGATCATTACAACATAAAGCACAATTTTCTATCCGTATAACTTTTTTCTACACCGATCACAAGTTACATTGTCGACAATTGAAACCACCAAAACGGACCTCCAACACTTGAAAACAACCACGTGATTGTATGACGTCATTAGATTAAAACAAATAGGGGGATAAGAAGTTATTTTTAGATTTTTATGTAAGGTATTAATATAAAAAAAAAATATTTTTGGGACCGATAGTCAAAGGTGCGCGGTAGCTCTCTAAAAAACGCACAAAGAAGCGGAGGAGCAGGTAAGCGCGAAGCGTTTTAAAAACCTTCTCCTTTCGGGTCGAAGTTCGTAGGATCTACCCTCTTTATACCTCTCTTATAGTTTGTAATCTAAATGTGAGCCGAAATCACAAGTGACACAACGGTTGATTTTGTTGTTTTCAATTTTTTTGGTATTTACTTGAAAATATTCACAAATGTAAAGCGATATACTCAATGGGAAGGCGATCTCTCAAACACTTTCTTCAAAAGTAAACACGATAATCGCACACACCTCCCCGGCAGCGGCGCCAAAAAATTGATTTGGTTCTTTAGTATATATAATATATAAGTAATATATATATAACTAAATATCAATTAAAAGGAGTGAGAAGAATTCCAAGAGGTTTTAAAAGAAGGGATATTACTTTTATCCAAAGTAAAATCCAAAACCTTCCCGGGTCGTTTCCCGACGAGGCGTGAATTGAGAATCGAGTTTAAGTTCGTGATCGCGTGTTTGAATAATCAAATTTTGATTTGGATTCTAATTCTACAATTAAAATGCAAGAGCAAACAAAAGCAAGCCTAAAACGAAAGCAATTACGAATTTAAAAACGAAAAAACGAATAGCCGGGATTCAAAACTGAGCCTTAAAAACCTAATACTAATCATTTTATCCGCAAAATTAATTTTTTTAAAAGTCCTAATGATAAAGAAAATTTAAAAATAAAGAATTTATTTTTGGGTTAATTACCTAAAAATGTACTATACTTGCCACTTTTTGTCATTGTATGTAGGCAACTATCTTTTTTTCCATTGTGTCGCTCAACTTTTAAATTCGTGCTATTGTGTGTACTGGTGACCTACTTGACCTGCTCCACCCAGGTTAACTTAACGTTTGCTTGTTTTTTATTGCATCGTTAGTCCTTTATAAAAATGATCGTTTGTGATTAACTTAAAATTTGATTTTATTTAAAGTTTTAAAAAATAGTTTGTATTATAAGTTTACTATATAATTTTAAAAAAATCAAAAATGTTTTAAAAATATATTTAAAAAATGCGAAAATGTCTTTAAAACATTCGAAAATGTCTTTAAAACATTCGAAAATGTTTAAAAAATATTCGAAAATTTTTAAAAAAATATTCTTTTTAAACATTTTCGAATATTTAATTTTTTTTTTAAATATTCAAAAAATATCCTTATACAAACGTTTTTTTAACATTTTTGAATATTTAAAAATAATATGTTTAAAAAAATATTAGAAAATGTTTAAAAAGAATATTTTTTTAAATATTCGAAAATGTTTAATAAAAACGTTTGTATAAGAATATTTTTTTTTAATATTCGAAAATGTTTAAAAAGAATATTTTTTTTAAAAAGAACATTTTTTTAAACATTTTCGAATATTTTTTAAAATATTCAAAAATGTTTAAAAAGAATATTTTTTTAAAAGAATATTTTTTTTAAAAAGAATATTTTTTTAAACATTTTCGAATATTTTTTTAAATATTCAAAAATGTTTAAAAATAATATTTTTTTTAAAAGAATATTTTTTTAGACATTTTCGAATATTTTTTAAAACATTTTCGAATATTTTTGAAAACATTTTCGAATGTTTTAAAAGTCTGTTTTCGCCCCCATTTTTTAATATTTTTTCAAAACATTTTCGATGTTTTTAAACTTTTGTAGTACAACTTATATACAAATATTTTTTCTTACATTTTTTAAAACATTAATGACAGTTAGTGAAAATGTTGTCGGAACTTGTTTCATAAATTATTCTATGATGTGTTGTAAGAACGTGTATATAAAAATGTGTGTAAAAACGTGTGTATAAAAACGTGTGTAAAAACGTGTATAAAAATGTGATTATAAAAATGGGTGCATAAAAACGTGTATAAAAATGTGCGTACAAAAACGTGTGTATAAAAATGTGTATACTAACGTGTGTATAAATAGGGGTTTTTTAAATATGTTTAAAAATGTGTATATAAAAACGTGTATAAAACATTGGTATAAAAATGTGTATAAAAACGTGTGTATAAAAATGTGTGTATAAACAAATATGTAAAAAAACATGTATAAAAATATGTGTGAAAATGTTTATAAATTTTAAAAATAATTAGAAAAAAGACTTTAAAAAAATCAAATTTTATGTTAATTACAAACGATCGTTTGTATATAATCGGACTACGATGCAATAAAAAATTAGGGCGGGACGTTTGAGTTAACTGCTGGAGCAGGTCTTGTAGGTCCACCAGTACAAACTAATAGCACGAATGCAAAAGTTGAGCGACCTCAATGAAAAAAAAATAGTTGCCTATAATACAATGACAACATAGTTGGCTAGTTATAGTAATTTTTTGGATTAATTACCTATATTTTTTTGACTTGTATTTAATTTTTTATGAATTAAAAACACGTTTAATCTAAAACTATTATAAAAAAAATACTAAACTATTTTTAAAAATTCTGAAAAAAATTACTAAAATTTCTTTAACTAATATTGGCCCTAAGAAAATTATAAACTCGAAATAAGCCCTAACTATAAGCCGTGAAATAAGCTTATAAGCAGAAATAAGCTAAAACTGCTAAATAGGGGGTAAGTATTAAATTTTGCAAAGGTATATCAAAAAAGTTCCAAGGGCAGATGGAAGTGTGGTGTGGGTTAGAATGCTATGCGGTTAAGGTTGAGATCCTAGGTTCGAAACTGGGGCTTCCCTATACGGCATAGCATTTTTATTTTGCAAAATTTCTTTTTGAAAAAGTTTATAATAAGCTAAAATACCAACTTTAACAAAATGACTTTTGACAAAACTTAATAAATAAGCCAGAAAAAAGCTAAATAAAGTGACAGTGTGCTTATTATAACTAAGACAAATAACTAAACCTTTTTGGACTGTTAGTGACTCAATAAGCTCAAAGGAAGCTAATAAGCTGAAAACAAACCTAAAGATAGACTAAATAAGCACAAAGGACTAAGAAATAAGCAAATAAATAAGCTGGAAAGCAATTAAAATCATGGACACATCAGACTCAAATAGGAATGAAAGGACAATAACCCACTACTTTAGCTTGGGCTTTAGGCAAATTTAGAATGGAAATATGCTAAAACCAAATAAAATTAGATTTAGACCTATAAGCTAATGACACAAATAAGCAAAAACTAAGCAAACTATATTAAGGAATAAGCTAGAAAAAGTTACTAAAAAGAGACAGTTATGGCAAAATAACAAGTTAGATGATTGCTTGAAGGGTTAAGACAGTTTGATCATTTGTGACTCTATAGCTTTAAAAAAAGCAAATAAGCTAAAGAAAGACTAAAGCTAGTCCCTAAAAAGCACTTATAATTAGAATTAAGCTAACATGAATAAGTGGGAAAAAGCTTTGGAATAAAACAATAAGACTTATTACTCTATACAGTGGCTTAAAGGACTTTTGAAATCTTTAAGCTTAAAATTTAGGAATAATGAGCATGAGAGATAAGCTACAAGAAGTTATAAAAAACATATTACAGTTCTAAGGACTCATGTAAGCACATTTAAAACTTAAATTAAGTAAAACCAATAACGAACTGCTCGCGGCTAAAAATAGATTGACACCATAAACTCTTAGAAAGACTTTATATTCACTATTTTAACTAAAATACATACTAATAAGCATCAGACCATAAATTCATAACAACAGAAAAAAAAACTTAGTTAACTCATAGCTCTAAATTAGCGTAATTAAACAAAATGGGTAGGAAATTAAGCTAGGAAAAACACTTAGAGTATGACAGATTTATGCTACCAAATTTTGGACCATTAGGCGTTTGAAATGATACCGCATCTGAAATTTTAAGACTCAAAACAAATTTCTACCAACTGATAACTCAAGGTAGATGCATTAGGAAACCAATGTTTTAACCAAAATAACACTCATAATGGACTTCAAGAATAAAAAATCAATAAATAAGCAGTTGAGAACAAATGATATAGCAGACTTGAGTTTTGTGGAACGATTATCAATATTAATTAAAATAATGATGAAAACTTAAGAAAAACCTAGTTTATGTATTACTGTAAGCTTTATTGAAACTGGACTTGGAAAAAAAAAAAACCCCAAAAGTGGGTTTTAACCTTATTTCTTACATATCTATTACTGTTTTCCCAAACACCCTTTAAAATTTGAAAATTGCCATTAAAAACTTTAGAAAACTAGTATTATGATTAACGAAAGCTTATTGGAACTGACTTGAAACCCAAAGCTGGTTTTTAACCTTGTTTTACCATATCTATACTGTTATCCCAAACACCCCTTTAAATATTGAAAATGCCATTTCAATGCTTAAACAGACCAAAATAAGCTTAGAATTATAAAAATAGATTAATAACTAAGATATTAAAAGACAAATAAGCAAAGACATAATAGAAATAAGCACTTATTAATAAGCTATTTACTATTTACTCATTTGACTATAATGGGAGTTTTTCTAAACATTAAATGAAAATTCTCTAAACTACAAACTTAAAAAACATCTTAAGTAACAATAGGACTGCAATAAGACATTTAAGAAGAAATAAGCATAGAGTAAGCAGTTAAGCAATGCAACAGTAAATTAAGCTTAAAGAGTAAAAAATTGAAGCTTACTTGGTCTTGTGCTCAAACAAGGACATAAACATGCTCTTAGAGCTATTCTACAAGCTACAGCTTGTTAAAAACAAGCTGGTACAATCCATTAAGCCATCCCAATTCCTGGTTTATCCTTCTTAATAGCTTAAATCCACAATACTTAACCAACTGATATGAAATTGGACCAACTTGTACATATAAGCTTTGGAAGCTTATTGGTACAAGTAGAGAACTGAATTGAGACTTAAAAGAGCTTATGAAAACTATTAGAATAGCCTAAATGATTTTGAGTAACTTAGTAAAAAAATTGGAACAGGGCAATGTAAATTAAAACTGACTTTTATTAATTTATAAAAAGAGTACAAAACTTGAATACATGAAAAATAAGCATAAAAATAAGCTGAAATTAATCTTACACTACTCCTAAAATTAAATTACACTAGATATCCTTTTTTGAATGAAAACCTAATCTATTTATAGAGAAAAATAAGGGCACGGGGTGTGCTTGTTGTGTAAGGAGGATTGAGGTGCCTTCTATCATCAATCTAAGCCATCCAATCCAACTTCCTCTCCAAGCCATCCAATCCTAGCCCTTTATTCTTTCTTGTCCAATCAGACCCCATGGGATTGCCAAGGTGGAGTTGTTCTCTTCTGGGGTAGGGTTTTGAGTAGGGTTGAGATGGGTTTTGTTTGTTGGGAGGGGGTCTAGGGAGAGTCAAGTGATGGTATTATCTGTGACATGACGTTTATGGTAGGGATTTTTGGCGTGATTTTGGTTTATAAAGTTTGAGCAGGGTAAAAGGGATAACAAGGTTAGGGGTTTGTTAGGTTTAGGGACTAGTGATGTTAGTCCTTAAGGACTAACTGTGTAATGGGTTATAAGGATAGTAGGCTAACCATTGTTAAGTGGGGTTTTGGGCTTAGGTTGGGCCGATTTGTGTTGGATTGGACTTGAACCATTTTTAACTTATAAAGTATATAGATAAAGGCTTAATGGGCTGACCCGGCCCATTAAATGGTGTGCGGGTTGGTCCATTTAAGATGCACACGTCTTTAGCTTTGACTTTGACTTTTTACGCTCTTTCCATTCCCGTGCTCGGTTTTGTCAGTTTTGGCTTTGTTTTTGTCTTTTAGTGAATCTCCGTTACCTGCACAGTATACAAAGCAAAACACACATATATTTGGCATTTTATGTCCGTTTTTGGTCATTTAGGCTCGTTTTTATAAGTAAAAGGTATGTGTAATTAAGCACATACCAGTATTGTTGTCTTTTTGCTGCCACATAGATGTATCATGAACTTTTGCTTTAAATTTTTTTGTACTTTTTACAAATTTTGTACTTTTTACAAATTTCGTACTTTTTACAAAAATAAAATTCGTCCTTTTTTTCAAATTTCGTACTTTTTTACAAATTTCGTACTTTTTACAAATTTCGTACGTTTGCTTTAAAACTTTGTAAAAATTTCGTACTTTTTACAAAAAAAAAATCGTACTTTTTTACAAAACTTTGTAAAAAAAATTAAATTTTTTCACGAATAATAAAGTAAAAAATTAAATTTTTTAAAATTTAAAAAGTACGAAAATTTTTTAAATTATTTTCAAAAAATTAAGATTTTGTAAAGTGCGATTTTTTTTATTTTGTAAAAAAAAATTTAAATTTTTTTACGAATAATAGTGTAAAAAAGTTTTTTTTAATTAAAAAACTAACAAAAACTAATTTTTTTAAAGCAAAAGTTCACGATACATCCCTGTGACAGCAAAATGACAACAATACCCTCCTATATATTTTCACCATTAAAAATTAGACCCTCGTTAATAATTAACGAGAAAACAATTTGCACCGTTAGTCCAAGGGATGTACCGTGCCTCAAACCATTGACGGGGGGATGTGTTTTGGTCAAATTTTTAACGAGGGATGTGAGACAGTTTTTTGACAAACCACAGGGATGATTTTTGCACTTCTCTCTTAAGTAAATAAACATAACCATAACGACTATAATCATCCGTAAAGGTAATAAAGTAGCTATCATTATAAATAGAATTAACATTTGAGACAAGATTAAGCATATCAATTTCATAAATACCATCACTCGGAATAGCATTAAAATAAAGAACATCATTCTTAGAAACTGAAATTTCATAATTCGTAAAACATTGGATAAAACCATTGTGAACCAAATGAGAAACTAAAACAACACCTCTAGTTATAGAAGGTGCATAATGGCAATTGTCTAAACAAATCACTAGGCCATTAGATAAAACTAAGTCATCACTTCAAATAGCTTCTACTTGTGCACGAACGCCATTGCCCACGCACAAAGAGAGAGCTCCTTGTTTCAGCTTCCTTTCCCCTCTAAAACCCTGTTTTGTGTTACAAATGTGAGTACCACAACCAGTGTCATACACCTAGGATTTATTAGGGAAAGAAAATAATTCTATAGTGAAGATACCTGAAGAACTGGCAGTGCCAACTTGCTTCTTATTCTTAATCAACTCAGCACGGTAAATCAGACAATTCCTTTTCTAATGCCCCACCTCTTTGCAGTGGTGGCAGGCATCATCCTTTGTCGGGTGCTCTTTAGCATAAGGTTTAGGGTTTTTAGGCTTAGGGATATAACTTTTATCCTTTCCCTTGCCTTTTCCTTTACCTTTGCCTTTAGCATTAAGCGATTTCTTATTGGCTTTCTGGATTCTACCACCTTGGATCGCCATTACTTGTGGTGTAGCAGCCTTTTTAGGTAAACCTTTCTCATACTCAATAAGCAGAGCATGTAGTTCACCAATTGTCTTCCCCATGTTATGCATTTTGTTGTTCCTTACAAATCCAACAAAGTTATTAGTGAGGCCATGATTAGAACAACACTAAGATCTTGTGGGAGCACATAACCAAGACATTCCAGTTGCTTTACATATCCCTTCATCTTAAGTATATATGAGCTAACTGATTTTACCTCCTCTTGTTTGCAAGCATGGAAAGTTTGGATTAGGTCAAATAGCTCCACTCTAGCTTGTTTGTCAAACATGGATTTAAGCTCCTGAAGCATTTCATAAGGTGAGAAATTTTCGAGCTGTCCATGTAGTTTGGGAGTCATACTTCCAAGCATAAGACAAGCAACCTCATTATGAGCATCATAAACCGCATTCCACTGCGCAAGAACTTGAGCAGTAGAATCAACAGGTGGAGCAGGGAAAATAGGTTGTTCAATGACAGACAGTGTCTTTTCAACTCTCAAGATCATCTTAGGTGAACGAAACCAATCATTGAAATTTAAACCAGAAAGTTTTTCTATTACAAACATCGACCTAAAAGACGAATGTTTTATGTTTTAGATAAATAGTGCCATCTACAAAACATAGAAAAGTTCAAGAATTAGTATTTTCGATAATACTCCTTGAAGAAAATTAACTACCCATGTTTAAATAAATAAACAATTAATTTTCTAAGGCCTAGGATCCAACTTAACATACCACCATCACATCAGTTGATCTGCTAGCAATGGTGTATTCAAAAGGTAATTGACGATCAATAATTGCCACCGATGCAAGCCCTAGAACATTGTAGAAAACTAGAAGGGGGGGTTGAATAGTTTTCTTGATTAATTGTTACCTTTTTAAAATTTGTTTGAAACCATACGTGAAATGATTATGATATTGGTATTGGTATATGACGTAAGAAATATGAAAGAAAATAAATGGAGAGTTAGAAAGAGATAACTAAGACACAAGTATTTATAGTGGTTCGGCTACAAGGACACCTTCCTTGCCCTACTCTACTCCCCGAGTCACCTACTCGAGAGTTTGTAAACACTAGTCATCGAACTCCTTTCAATTGGCAGAGAAGCCTCACAATATTTAATTGTTTTTCTTAATACACTGTTCTGGTTGATAGCTGAATACGGCGTATCCACTTCCATCGGATACGGCGTATCTAATTCTCTGTCCAATACGGCGTATTCATTCAACTGATTAATACGGCGTATCCACTTCCATTGGATACGGCGTATCGATCATCTAGAACAGAATCTGAAATCTTGGTTTTCCTATTTGATTTTTCGTGCTAAATGTTTTTATATCCTTCTTCAGAGCAAATCCTGCTGATATTTTTACCCTTGTTACAGGAAGAACTTATCAGAGCTAGTTGATTGAAGAAGGAACTACAGGAAGTCATGGTTGAACCAATTCTATCTGATAACATGGAAAAAGCTCCAACCGAATCAATTCTTTCTATAACCAGTAACGACATAAACATTGAATTCAGCAAGGAAATTTTGGTGGAGTTACGAAAGAACATATATCACGGAACGCACAATGAAGACGTGGTGGATCACATTGCTAAGGTACTAAAAATGGTTGATTTGGCCTACGTTCCTAGCTTGGATACCCATCAACTACGAATGAAAATATTTTCTCTCTCGTTGGCCGATGATGCTAAAGAGTGGTGGATTAGTAATGGAGATGGAAAAGTCACCACTTGGGAGGAACTTAATGAGAAATTCTTCTATAGATTCTATCCCGAATCATACGATGGAGAAGATGAAATGTTGGACGAAGGAGAGAACTGGGGGATTGATCCACTTGAATTCTTATCAAACGTAAACACATCATTCAAACACCATAAGAAAGTGGATGGACGGACTCAAAAGGTGATATTTCACTCATGGATGAATGGAAATTGAAATAAGAGATATGTGGATAATAGTACTTCGAGCAATAATGAATTGAAGGAATCTAAATATGTGAACCCGTCCAACACTGCTACTGGTTCGTTCTTCAAATCCTTTGAAGTACGCGATATTGAAAAACAAAGTCAGACAAAGCGCAAATATAGCAATACATCCAATTCTAATAATGAGCAACCTAACAAAAGAAGATGTAAAACAGAAAAGTTTAAAGCTATTCAGTACTCGCTTGGACCCAATGAAGAATATATTGCGATAAGAAGTTACGAATATGATAATTAGGAAAGAAACGAAGATAACATGTCCAAAATATATCAAGATATTTTTCAGAAAAAGGACGAAGTGCTTCCCGGGAGACTTCGCTATAAACAAAAGTGCTTCCCGAGAGACATCCCGAATTGTTATTTATTTTTATCGAGTCTGTCTTCCTAGAAATCAATACGGCGTATCCGCTCCATACCATACAACGTATTGATTGTCTGGACGTTATCGGTCTTTACTTTTTATTGCACTTTAAAAACGTTATTGTCGGATTTTGAATACAACGTATTCACTAAACTAATACGTCGTATCCACCAAACTGACCCGTATTTTGTTTAGTTTAGTTTAAATTAACCGTAGGTACCAAGATAGAATAGCATTTGTTTTCTGAGAATTTACACAGGACCTCGTGAAAAGAAATCGACTAATGATTGGTAGAGAATTTACATATCTGGCATGACCTCGTGAAAGAAATATCGACAAAGTTGGTGGAATGCATATTTTTTGGAATTCTATATGTGTGCTGTTCGTGCTAGGATTCAGATACCTTTTCAGCACACAATCTTGCTCGTAAACGCGACTTAGAGAATCTACCGAGCAAATATCAGGGGAGTTTCTCATTCTAATTCTTTTTAAATTCCCGTATTTAATGTTTTATATATACAAAGAGGACGTTGTATAATTCAAGTGGAGGGATGGAATTAGAATGTTTACTTGTCCTATTTTTCACAATAAAATGCTTAAATTATGCTCAAATTTAAAAAATTTTCAAGCATACTTTTGTGAAATTACATGTTACATAACCCCACACCATAAAACCCTTGTTAGAATATTGTGAGGATTTAACCTTTTCGTTTCCAAATGTTTACCCAAATTCCACACATAGAGTTTGCCCGTGATGTTGTAGGTCTTTAGAGTAGCTTGGTATATCACTCCGAGACCACACATGATGAGTACTAGGGATTGTAGATGGTAGTAACTGGTTAACATTGGTAAATTTTAGGATTCACCAATATCGCTTTACATGTTGCTTATTCAAACTAACTACACCGGTTAGTTAAACCTTCCTATTTAAACCTTTTCCACTTAATTTTAGAGTGATGTCCACTAGAACAACCGTTAGCGCCAATCCTGTAGGAATTTACACCAATATTTGTTTCGATTACACTCTTACACCTTAACCTACTGTTAGAGTAGTTTAATTACATTTGCTAGCTGCTTAAATTGTAAAGTTTGTATTCCCGAGTCCTTGTGTATTTTTATCTTTGGTTGCGGTTGGAAAAATTTGCAATTGCAAATGGAAATGTTAGTAGTAGGCAAAAGTATGTGATTTTACTACCATCACAATTATTGGTGAATCCGAAGAGGAAGGAACTATCGAAGAAATTATCCGAAATTATTATGATCGTAAAGATGGTGAAACTACACCGAGATTTGAAGTTTAGTTAGCAAAAAAATAAATTGAAAAAAAAAGAGAGAGAAAGTTTGAAGATAATTGTTTCGCAATTACCGAAGGAATTACACGAATGATCGATTATTCGTTGACACATCTAAAAAATCAACGATGTAGAGTATTGTATAAAGTGGAAGATATCGCCACTTGCCTTGTAGAGTATGTAATGTTTTTAGGGGAAGGGATTAGGACTTTACGTTTACTCGGAGGAACGCCAACTTAGGTTGTTTGTTTTTGCTCTATGATCAAGGACGCTGAAAATGGTTGTGCTACTTTTTCCATGATAACGGTCGGGAAATAAGTGTCTAGCAACTTGTATCTTAAGTCTTAATCTATTTGTTTCTTGATTTTTATTTAACAACAATTTACTTCCCTCTCACCTAATGATTAGCCGCTGGTTTTACGCGAATGAGGATTCATACGAACATGCATGTCTATCCTGGCGTTTCGGGTGTGTATGCATGCCTTGTACCTTGTTGGTTTACGACTTTTGGTGAAAGTTAGAAGGTTCCTACCCTATATCATTCTTCATCCTAACCGTTGGTTAAATTCGAATGGGGATGTGATCGAAACAATGTCTATCCTGGCGTTCGGGTGTGATTGTGCTTCAGCTGCCTTGTTGGAGTGGTACTTCTGGTGAAAGATTGTAGAATGATCAAACCGTACACCTTTCCATACAAAAACCCATATTTACCTTTATAAACTTGTTACTCCTTAGCTTTAGTGGTGGAGATGTGTATCCTTGCCAAGCTTATGATAGAATACTCGTCACGACCGAGCAATTGAGCGAATTGTTTATGTTACCACATAGAGACTAGTTGAGTTGTTTGAGATTTGAGTGTTTTCATCTCTTATTTCGTGAGGTGTTTGGTTGTGTACTTAGTAATAGATTAAATAAGTACTTTAACGGAAATGTCCTTAGGGTACATTTTTATAAACTTCTAATAGACTATTGAGGACAAGTAGGATTCATAGTAGGGGAATATTTGATGGACTCAAATAACGTCTATTTTATAGCATCATTTATCCCATGTAATTAACCCATTTTGTTAGTTATGCAAAAGAATTGTTCACTTAATCGTTATATTGAGATTGCCAGTAATTTTATAGAGTAATTGGTGAAAGTTAGCAAAAGGCGCGCATTCTGGAGCTTATATGAAGATATTTTGAAGATTACTATTCTGAATGACCAAATACGCGTACATACCATCAAGGAAGATACGGCGTATCCGTGCCTGCACTCACCAAAGACCACTCAGGAATAAAGATCAATACGCCGTATTCAAGATTTGGAATCAATATAATGTTCTGGAAGATATCAAGCGTGGTCCCTACTCCAAGAAATCTATAATACGTCATATCCAACTCTTAGATACGCCGTATCCAACCGACTTCCAGACCCTATAAATACAAAACTCAAAAATGAGTTTTTAGTGTGCTAAATCATAATCGCAATACCTAAACCACAAAAGTCGATTTTCATAAAAGAAAAAGAACAGAAGAGGTCGAGCAACGTATTGAATTCCATAGAAAACAACGTGTAATTCCATATACTTTAGTAATCGTTCAGTTTTTGGTATCATTCGTTAACTCAGTTAGTTGACCTTGGCTAAATAATTACTCTTGTATTTATTATGATGTTTGAAGGCTAATACCTTTGGGTATTAGCCATTATTATGAAGATTTGAATATTTGGTATTTGTTTATCTCGATTTCTTAATTTATCATTGAGTGCTTGTTTATGTTTATCAATTTATACTTGTTTACGCGCTTTTGTATGCGACATGTCATTCAACTGGATCTAGTAAAGCGGACTAAGCCGATCTAGAGTCTGGGATAGCTCTCCATATAGTAATTTATACATCTATATCATAGTTACACAAATATTGTCCTTCTAAGTCTGTGTCTAGGATACGCTTCGAGATTAACTAGTTAATTGGATATTGCCAATGGTTTATTAATCGTGTTGACTAGCAGGTGACCTAGATAATTCAACAAGTAACGTTCTGATTTCATTAGATAGTTGGACAAGTGGACTACTAGTGTATAATTGCCATTAAGCGGTAATGGTAAAGTCATAATGACTAGGGTTTAACAAGAATCACCATTGGCTTTAATCCCAAAATAGATTAATAATCAGAATAAAGGATGCTTTATGCGGATGCTTTAATTGTGACAGAATTAATGTGTCTAGGTCTTAGGATGATGTAACGCCTAAGTCTTAAGAATGGCATGCCACCTCGAGAGAAATAAATCATTGCACTTATAAACAACCAAGTTTCCTAATCGGAATTAATAATGGTAATACAGTTTTTCTATATATTGGCTGACCGCTCCTTTTATCTTTTGTTAATTACTCGCGTGGGTAAAAGTGCCTTGAGATGATTCTGTAGTCACCAACCAAACTCGTGCCAGTCTCTCAGGCTGAAAACCCCCTTTTTCCGTTAGAATTAGGAACTAGACTGACATAGGTTTATAATAGAGTAGAATTAACATAGATTAGATAACTCAAAAAATATTAATTAATATTGATAGATTTAAACTGCTTCAAGTTTTTCGACACCTACTTACCATGAAACTACTACCGCTCGGGTACACAGCCCGATAAAGTGTTGCTTTTGGTTTAGTCTCTAAAAAAAAAATTTAAAACTTGAATCTATAAAATCGTTACACCACACACGACACATCAATTTTTTTTGCGCCGTTGTCGGGGAGTGAAAATTAAATCTTGATTTAAATTTGATATTTTGGTTTTGAAACATAGATTAGATTCTAACCCTTAGGATTAGGTGTACTATAGATTAGTGTATAATTCTTGTTATATTCTATAAATTTTGTATATTTATCTTTAATTGTTTTCTTGTATATATGTGTGTTTAATTGTTTGCGTATCTAATTGTTTTCTTAATACAATGTTCTGGTCGATAGCTGAATACGGCGTATCCACTTCCATCGGATACGACGTATCTAGTTCTCTGTCCAATACAGCGTATTCACTCAAACTGATTAATACGGCGTATCCACTTCCATTGGATACGGCGTATCGATTATCTAGAACAGAAGCTGAAATCTTGGTTTTCCTATTTGATTTTTCGTGCTAAATTTTTTCTATCTTTCTTCAGAGCAAATCCTACTGATTGTTTATCCCTTGTTTCAGGTAGTGCATGACAAGGAGTTCTACGAACGAACTATTTACACCTTACAAAGAACCTGAACGAGAATTTCGATCATCAAGGAGACACTTCAAGACTCTAAGTCTTGACGAATTGAGATCGCCTGATTTCAATCTACTTTCTGACCAAGAATACTCGGAGGAAGAAGAAGCGGAAGCAATGGCGGAAACCATGGAGCAATACATGAGCAAGACCCGAACGGACTATGGATCGGGAGTTGCTAGGCCTAAGATTAAGGAAAAGGATAGTTTTGAACTGAAAGGCCAATTTCTTAAGGAGCTTCGAGAAAACACGTTTAGCGGTTCGGATAATGAGGACGCAAATGAACACATTGAGAAAGTTCTTGAAATCATTGACTTATTCCATGTTCCTAACATCACTGTGGATCAACTAATGCTCTGAGTCTTCCCTATATCCTTAACTGGAGCCGCAAGTCATTGGCTAAGAAACGAACCAACTGGTTCAATCAAAACTTGGGAAGATCTTAAAACTAAGTTTTTGAACAAATATTGCCCACCTGGTCGAACTGCGAAGAAAATGGAGGAAATCAACAACTTTCAGCAAGAGCCAGATGAAACCCTTTATCAAGCATGGGAGCGCTTTAAAGAACTCTTAATGAAGTGTCCTCAACACTATTTGACTGAGATGCAGGAGGTAATTTTGTTCTACAATGGGTTGGATATTCCAACACGACAAATTCTTGACTCAAGAGGTGCCATACCATCGAAGACTGCTGCTGATGCTAAAGTAGCCATCCAAGAAATGGCTTATACTCTCAAAAATGGCACAACGAGACATCTAGAGCTAGAAGTACTGAGACTTTTGACGGACTGACTGCTATACAAGCACAATTGAACAATCTAGGAAAAGAGATCAAGAAGGTGAATGAAAAAGTTTATGCTGCTCAAGTAGGATGTGAACAATGCAAAGGACCCCATTACACCAAAGATTGCCCACTAAAAGAAGAAGGAAAAACTCTCGAAGAAGCTTACTACAAGCAATTTGGTGGTCCTTTTCAAGGAGGAGGATATAGAGCAACAACTCCAGGGTACTATCAAAGGAACAACGCAAATCCTTCGTACCAAGAATGAAGGAAATCTATGGAAGATACCCTGAGCAAATTCATGAGTGAATTAGCAAAGAGACACGAAGAAAAATTCAATCTTGATCCAAAGAATTCGATCTGACGACAGATGCTGCCATAAGGAACCAAGGAGCATCGATAAAAACTTTAGACATACAAATCGGGCAAATGAGCAAGGTACTATCGGAAAGAGGATTTGGAAGCCTACCAAGCTCAATTGAAACAAACCCGAGAGATCAAGTCAAGTCGATTTCTACCACTATTAAAGCTGATTCATACCCGATACGCCGTACTGGATCTCCCCAATACGCCGTATCCACGTCTGACAGAACAGTAAGTTGGTGTATAAGTTAAGACAAACGACGGTTCCTTTTCCAAGTCGTTTAGATCACATTATTGTAAGAAAAAGAAGAGGTGATCTATGGACTCCAAAGTTCACGGAAGCTTAGGGAGCTTCACAAATCAATCACACCATACCCCAAAGGAAAAATACCCAAGGAAGTTTCACTTTACCTTGCTTTATTAATAATGTTTGGTTTAACAATGCCCTTGTTGACCTAGGAGCTAGCGTTAGTGTAATGCCTCTCTTGACCTACCTTAACTTAGGATTAGGTGAATTAGCTCACACTAGGTTGACAGTTGAATTGGCGAATAGGACTATGAAATATCCAAAAGGAATAGCTGAAAACGTACTAGTAGGAATTGGTAAATTTACCTTCCCCATAGAACTTATAATTCTTGATATGCTCGAGGATATCAAATTTCCCTTGATCCTCGGAAGACCATTTTTGTTTACCATCCGGTCTAAGATTGATGTTTACAAAAGAAAGATTACTTTAGGGTCAGTGAAGAAAAGATTATTTTCAAAAGTGTTAAACCTGCTAGTAGTTTAATTAGGAGGGTCTATATGCTAAGTTTAAGAGAAAGAATGGAACTTGATTTAGAAGCTAGGCTTATGGGAGAGACTTTGGTGTTAAATAGATCATTAGACCATTTCTTGGAAGATTACATTGAATTAAATGATCTAAATGAGCCAATTAAGCTTAAGAGAAATCAAGGAGATGATTTGATGCCCACCATTGAGGAAGGTGAGGTAATTGAGGAATTTATAACTAGGGATGAAGATCTTGATACTAGAATTGATGATTACCCTAGTTATTGCGACGATGATAAGAAGATCCATATAGATTATGCTCACAACTTAAGGTTTTCTTGCATGATAGGATTTGAATTCACTCACGCTAACTTTTTCCCATTATTGTATGTCAATGTGATGTCCAAAAAGTTTCATAACTCTATAATGAAAGATAAGATGGTGTACAAAGGGAATAATGTTGTAGGAGCCGTAATGAATGTGCCTATTTTTGTTGGAACTTTTTCCGTTGTGGCTGACTTTGCAGTTTTAGAAAATATGGATGCTTATCGTGATGAAGGAATGGGCGATGTTATTGTTGGCGAACCGTTCTTAAGAGAAGTTAGAATTAAAGCAAAACGGTTTGAAGGGATAATTACCCTTTACAAAAATGATGATGAAGCAACTTACCAAATGGTGCGATCACATTCGAGGTTTAAAAACCACACTAATGAGCAATGCAACAAGATCCCACCATTACTGAAGGTAAGTGAAAAAGATGAGAAGAATGGAATTTCGCATGCATACCAAAAGCTTAATAGGTTCTACAAAAGGAGTTTTGAATCTAGGACCCGAATACATTCGAAATGCGAAGACGGAAGAATGGCTGACACGCGGGCACATTAGCATACATGAGCTGGAATGGTGAAGAGAAGCTGAAGAAAAGTCTAACTTAAAGACTTCGCTGTAAACAAAAGTGCTTCCCGAGAGACAACCCGGAATGTTCTTTAATTTTGTTATCGAGTCTGTCTTCCCAGACATAAATACAGCGTATCCGCTCTATACCAGACGGCGTATTGATTGTCTGGACGTTATCAGTCTTTATTTTTATTGCACTTTAAAAACATTATTGTCAGATTTTGAATACGGCGTATTCACTAACCTGATATGCCGAAATCCACCAACTACCCGTATTATTTAGTGTAGTTTAGTCTAAATTAACCGAGGTACCCACCAAGATAGGAATATACATGTTTCTTCCCTATATTTTCTACAGACCTCGTGAAAGAAATATCGACGAATATGTGGAGAATTTTACAAATCTAGAGATCTTAAGTGTATTGAGTCCTTGAAACTTCAAAGCATGCTGTTCAACATAATCTTGAATCTTGCTAATAAACTCAACATGGAGAATCTACCGAGCAAATATCAGGGGAGTTTCTCATTCTAATTCTTTTTAATTCCCGTATTTAATGTTTTATTCATACAACGAGGACGTTGTATAATTCAAATGGGGGGTGGATTACTTGTCCTATTTTTCACACTAAATTGCTTATATTATGTTTAAATTTTAAAAAAAATTCAAGCATACTTTTGTGAAATTACTTAATACATAACCCGCACACAATAACCCTTGTTAGATATTCTGAGAATTTAGCCTATCCGTTTCCAAATGTTTACCCAAATTCCACAAAATATCAGTGTGCCGATGATGTTGTAGACTTTAGAACTTGGCTTGGTATATCTATTCGAGACCGCAATGATAAGTACTATGGATTTAGATGGAGTAACTTGTTTAAATTGGTAAATCTTAGGATTACACCCAAATCGCCTTTACATGTTGCTTATTAACTAACTACACCGGTTAGTTAACCTCCCGTTTAAACCCTTTTACACTCTCATCTTTAGAGTGATGATCCACTAGAACAACCCGTAGAGCCAATCCTTTAGGAATTTACACCAACTATTTGTTTTGTTACACCCTTACACCTTAACCTACCCTATTAGATTAAGTTTAATTTACAGTTGCTAGTTGCTTAAAGTGTAAAGTTTGTATTTCCTGAGTCTTGTGTCGTTTTCTATCTTTGGTGCTGTTGGAAATTTGCACATTGCAAATGGGAATGTATATTAGTAGTCAAAACTCATGTGATTTTACTACCATCACAATTATTGGTGAATCCGAAGAACGAAGAACTATCGAAGGAATTATCCGGAATTATTATGATCGTGAAGATGGTGAAACTACACCGAGATTTGAAGTATAGTTAGCAAAAAAAATCAAAAAAATGGAAAAATACAAAAAGAGAGAGAAAGAAAGTTTGAAGATAATCGTTTCGCAACTACCGAAGGAATTACACGAAGGATCGATTATTCGTTGATACTTCTAAAAATCAACGATGTAGAGTATTATGCAAAGTGGAAGATATCGCTACTTGCCTTGTAGAGTATGTAAATTTTGGGATGATTGGGAAGTTAATCGTTACAAGAACGCCAACTTAGGTTGTTGTTTTTTATCTATGATCAAGACGCTATAAATAGTTTTATCATGGTAACGTTCGAGGAAAAAAGTGTCTAGCAACTTGTATCTTAAGTCTTAATCTATTTATTTCTTGATTTTTATTTAACAACAATTTACTTCCCTCTCACCTGTTGATTAGCCGATGGTTTTACGCGAATGGGGATTCATATGAACATGCATGTCTATTTCGTCGTTACGGCCATGTATGCATGTCTTGTACCTTGTTGGTTTACGACTTTTGGTGAAAGTTAGAAGGTTCCTACCCTGTATCATTCTTCATCCTAACAGTTGGTTAAATTTGAATGAGGATCTGATCGAACACACATGTCTATTCCGTCGTTACGACCATGTATGTATGCTTCAGCTGCCTTGTTGGAGTGGTACTTCTGGTGAAAGATTGATAAATTATCAAACCATAAGCCTTTCCATACAAAAACCCATATTTACCTTTATAAACTTGTTACTCCTTAACTTTAGCGGTGGAGATGTGTATCCTTTCCAAGCTTTTGTCTAAAGTGGAAGATATCGCCACTTACCTTGTAAAGTATGTAAAGTATAGGATGATTGGAAAGTTGACCATTATGGGAACGCCAACTTAGGTTTTTTTTTTATCTATGATCAAGACGTTGTAAATAGTTGTGTCTTTATCATGGTAACGGTCGAGAAAAAGTGTCTAGCAACTTGTATTTTAGACTTAATCTATTTGTTTCGTAACTTTTATTTAACAACAATTTATTTCTCTTTCCTAATCATTAACCATGGGTTTTACGCGAATGAGGATGTGATCGAGCGTGCATGTCTATTCCGTCGTTACGGCCATGTTATGCCATTCCAGCCGTGCCTTGTTGGTTTATTACTATTGGTGAAAGTTAGAAGATCCCTACCCTATATCATTCTTCATCCTAACCGTTGGTTAAATTCGAATGAGGATGTGATCGAACACACATGTCTATTCCGTCGTTACGGCCATGTATGTGTGCTTCAGCTGCCTTGTTGGAGTGGTACTTTTGGTGAAAGATTGTAGAATGATCAACCCTAAGCCTTATCTTAAAAACCCATATTTACCTTTATAAACTTGTTACTCCTTAGCTTTAGCGGTGGAGATGTGTATCCTTGCCAAGCTTATGATAGAATACTCGTCACGACCGAGCAATTGAGCGAATTAGTTACATGTTACCACATAGATTAGTTGAGTGATTTGAGTGTTTCATCTCCTTTTTTCGGAGTTGGTTTGGTTGTGTACTTGTAATAGATCAAATAAATGCTTAACGGAAAATATCCTTAGGATTCATTTTTATAAACTTTTAAAGTCTACTTGAGGACAAGTAGGATTCAAGTGGGGGGATATTTGATGACATCAAATAACGTCTATTTTATAGCATCATCTATCCCATGTTTTAACCATTTGTATATTTTGCAAAGAACTGTTACTTAATCATTATATTGAGAATTGCAGTAATTATGGAGTAGTTGGAATATTAGCAAAAGGCGCGCATTCTGGAGCTTAAATGAAGATATTTGAAGATTACTGTTCTGACACCAATACCCGTAGCCAAACAAGGAAGATACGGCGTATCCCGTGCCTGCAACTCACAAAGAACCACAAAGGAGAAGAAGATCAATACCCGAACCAGAAGAAGTCAATTTACGCCATATTAAAATAAAGTATGATGAATATTCTGGAAGATATCAAACGTGGTCCCTACTCCAAGAAACTCCAATACGCCGTATCCAATCCCTTGGATACACCGTATCGAACCGAATTCCAGACCCTATAAATACAAAACTCAAAAACGAGTTTTAAGTGTGCTAAATCATATTCTCGATACCTAAACCACAAAAGTTGATTTTCAAAGGAGAAAAAGAGCAGAAGAGGTCTTGCAACGCATTCCAATCCATAGAAGACAACGTGTAATTTCTTATACTTTTGTAATCATTCAGTTTTTGGTATCATTCGTTAACTCGGTTAGTTTACCTTGGCTAAAACAATTACTCTTGTATTAATTATGATGTTTGAAGGCTAATACCTTTGGGTATTAGCCATTATTATAAAGATCTGAATGTTTGGTTTTGTTTATATCTCGATTGCTTAATTTATCGTTGAATGCTTGTTTATGTTTATCAATTCATACTTGTTTACGTGCTTTTGTATGCGACCTATCATACCCTGTATCTAAGTGATACGGACCAAGTAATCTAGATGCCGGGATAGCTCTCCATATAGTAATTTATACATCTAGAATCATAGGATCACAAGTATTGTCCTTCTAAAATCGTGCTAAGGATACGCTTCTGGCTTAACTAGTTAACGGAAATTGCCTTTGGTTTATTGAACATGTTGACTAGTAGGTGAATCTAGATAATTCAACAAATAATGTTTTGATTTCATTGGATAGTTGGACAAGTGGACTACTAGAGTATAAAACTGCCATTAAGCAGTAAGTAGGTAAAGTCTCTATGAGCTAGGGTTTAACAAGATCACCATTGCTTTAATCCCTAAGATAGATTATAATCAGGTAATAAGGATGCTTTATGCAGATGCTTTAATTGTGACAGAATTAATGTGTCTAGGTCTTAGGATGAAGTCCCGCCTAAGTCTAAGAATGATATGCCTCTTCAAGATAAGTAATCATTGCACTGAATAAACAAACCAACTTCTAATCGGATTAATGATGGCTAATACAGTTTTCTATCATAAGGCTCATTTTTAATGCATGCATTATGATAGGATTTTTAATCATACACAAGCAATTGTTTTTGATTAAATATTCTTTTTCTATGCGTTTAATTATCTAAAAATGGAGCTAAGATTGTTCATACTAGTGTTCATATTGATGGAAATATGAAATGTATTTAAAACTCTTCCTGAATGATTTACTGTGCTGAGGACGGTTAGTAATCAAAAGAGTTTATGCATTCATATAATCTTTATGAAGTGTACAAACGGCAAGAATCCAAGTATGGATTATCGCAAGCATCTAGGAGAAGAATCTTAAGTTTATTATTAAATAAATCACTTAGTTGATTTAAATTTAATTATAATTAAGATACTTCACTAAGTATTCCTAAAAGCTAGTAATGGAGTATTATGCTCGGTTTCCCTTCACCTGAAAGATTTAAGAAATAAACATAATCCTTGAAATAATTATGTTTATTGCTTATAAACATATGCTTGGTATTTTAGTCTACTCATACATGACATACCATTTAGAAAGTTCTAAATGGATACTAATCTTTTGACAGCATAAAACAAGAATGAAAATCTTAAGTTGGATACAAAGGATTCATTATGTACATAATATTATGTAAGAATGTATTTGTATCATGCTAGAATGCAGATGATTTGACAAACCTTTGGTATTATTTAGTCTAAAAAGTTATTAGATAATTTTAGAATGGAATATTTAAGTGGAATATGTTTCGGTTTGGAATTCTTCTTAGATTATGGATTTGTCCATATTAATGAAAATCAAAGGATGTATATTGCAACAAATTTGTTGTGCAATTAGAATAAACCAATGAACTTAGAGTTCATGAGGTACCAAACATTATTAAGAGAATATTCATTATTTATGGATTCTAAAAGCATGGGGTTGTTTGTGTACACGAGGTAAATTGATTGAGATGACACTCAATACTAGTCAGGTATGATTTCATTTTGATGATGACCTGGGGACTAGTTTGATGCCTCAACTGAGAGCATCAGTTGCATATCATACATTTAAGAAATAAGAATACTTTAGACTTTTGGAAGCTACGAAAGATGATTGTTGTCAATAGTTGATGTCACACACCTTATGAGATATAGTGTGTTAATATTGAGATATTTGTATAAACAAACAATCATCAATAGATATTCAAGAACTTCATTAATTGAATTCTTGGTATGTGTTTAATTACACATACCTTTTACCTTTAAAAACAAGCTAAAATAACCAAAAACGGACTTAAAATGCCAAAAATATGCTTGTTTTGCTAATTGTGTTGTGCAGGAACGGATATCTAAGAAAAGGACGAAAAACGAAGCCAAAACGACAAAACCGGACACGGAATGGAAAAGCATGGTAAAGACAAAGTCAAGACAAAGCCCAAGTCTAAAAAAGTCAACCAAAGTCAACCCCGACAATATCACAAAAGTCAAACCGAAGCCATAAATGAAGAAAAATAAGTTTATCTGGGGCCAAGATTGCCAAATCCGCTAACTATTTAATCGAAGAAATAAAGAAATACTTGTGAGGGACCAAACTGCAATTCAACTAAAGATTATACACACAGGGTTAATCCTCCCAAGGCTTTGAAACTCATATCACAAAAGGACACCTTGCAATCACATATATAACCCTCAAGGGATTACTTTGCCACACACCAAAAACTTGTTATCCACAAGGCCGTATATTGCCAAACACTACAATAACATGGAGGGGCACTTTCTTGCCAATTACCCAAAACCACACCTGCGTTTTAAAACATGTATTTCTTCCCAACCCCATTTCCTGCCAAAAAACTCACATTACCCCCTGCCTGTCCTTTCATACTTCGTTGAATCCCCCACAACCTTCAAAACACGTCAACTAACCTAAACCCCACCCCCACATGGATGTGCCAAGCTGGCAATCCTAAATCCCCCTCATTCGATCAATGGTTGATTTTTTTTTGAGTGGGCAATACTTAAGATGGATGGTTCAGATTGGTTTTGTGTTTATACACTCACAACAAACACAGATGGGTAAATGTCTCTACAAAGAAGCACAAAGAGATGAGGACAAAGACAAAGAGGCCAAGACCAAAACCCTAGCTCGTTTCTATATAAATCTTTTGTAAGCCATTAAGGCATGAGTTAGTTTTTAGAGAGTAGTTTTTAGTTTAGTTTAAAATTTGAAGTTGAACTTTTATGTACTTGTATTTTTTAAGGTTAATGAAAAATTTCAGCTTATGTTTTATTGTGTGTTCCAAGTTTTCCATTTTAACTTATGTTTTAAGCTCATATAAGATTTCATATAAGCATTTTACTAACCTGTTTTAAACTTTATACAAGAAATACTAAAAGAGAAAAAGAAAAAAAAAGAGTGCTTATTGGATGAATGGGCTGACATGGAAGGCTCATTGGGTATTTAGTTTAGCTTATTCATAAGCTAAGGGTAAGATTAGAGCTTACTTAGGTTCTAATTACTCCTGTTTTGAGCAAGGAGTGGGGGTACATTTCTTTTAAAAATTTTTTTACTGTAGCAACAGCTTATTAGTGCTTATTCTTAGCTTATTCTTGCTTAAATTGCTTATTTATGTCTTATTTATGCTTGTTAATGATTTTATGCCATTGTTTTAAGTCTTAAGTATAAACTGCCTTAGATAGCTTATTTTCACTGTTTGCTTATTAGCTTTTTCAAGTGCTTATTTGCTTTTGCTTTTTACCTTTTATTGCTTATTATTGCATATTTAATAGTTGTCTTTAAAATTTATTGCTTAATTCAGTCTTTAATAGTGTAAAATCAAGTTGTTTAAAATCTAAAGGAGTGTTTGGCACAAGGTGCCAAACGGGTCATATTGGTTATAAAAAACTCTTGGGTCTTTGGGTCACTTTTTACAAGTCATTTTTAAGCGTATTTCATCTGTTTTTAAAAGTATTGTAGGTTTGAGAATTTGTTTTAGAGTTTTTCTTAAGTGTCTCTTAAAACTGTCATTTCAAAACAAATTTCATGAGTTTACTTTTAAATCCGAATTATCAGATGGTAACTATGATTGTTAGCTGCTATTTTTTTTGAATATAAGCTCAATAGGAGCTATGCTCAATCTGTTTTAGTTTTATTTTGCAATTTGAGCTTATTTAGTAGCTTTTTAGCAAGCCTTTTTTCTAGCCCTTAGAAACTGAAAGTCTCCCCTGGTGCAAAATAGCTTGCTTATCAGCAATTCTTTAGCTTATTTCTAAGTTAATGTTTAGTGTTTCTTTGCTTTTATAGAAAGCTCATAAGCTGTTGTTTAAGCCCTAGCAGCCTTAGACCCTAAGACCCCCTCTAGTTGCTTAATTTTAAGCCCATAGTTACCCCTTTTGGCTGTTTAGTTTGCAGGTGTATGTAGTTTGCTCATTTCCTTTCTTAGCTTATTCAGTGGTCTAAATTTGCTTTTTCCTATTGTTATATGCTTATTGAGTGTGCTGGTGTATCTGTGATTGCTTTCCTCTCATTTTTCTTTGCTTGATTCTACCTATAAGCCAAAAGCCAAAAGCTATTTAAGCTTTATAGCAAATTAAGCAAACTGCCATCTTTAGAGCCCTTTTCCAGCTTATTTTTAGCTTTTCAAAAATAGTCATAGTTATAGAAAATGGTTAGCTCCATGAGGTCTGTAAGTTTGTGTAAAAAAATTTGAGTTTACAAAAAGTATTGTAGCATAAGGGTGAGAGTGGGACTCGAACCCCTCCCCTCACGCTCTAACAAACACAACAACACTTACTAAATCACTTAAATGATTTAAATTTAATTATAATTAAGATAACTCATGAGTATTCCTAAATGCTAGTGGGAGTGTTATGTTCAGGTTTCCTTCACCTGAAAGATTTAAGAAATAAAACATACAACCCTAAAATATATGTTTATTGCTATGAACATATGCGATATATAAATCTTACACAATTTGACATACCATTAGAAAGTCTCAATGGATACACATCTTTTGATAAGATAGAACATAAATGAAATCTTTAGTTGGACTAAATGATTCATTATGTACATCACATTGTGTAGAGGAATAGTTGTATCATGCATATATGCAAGATGATTTAACAACATTGGTATTTAATCAAAAGTTATTAGATAATTATAGAATTGAGTATTTTAATGGAATATGTTTGGATTTGGAAATCTTCTTAGATTATGGATTTATCCATAGTAATGAAAATCTAAGGATATATATATATATTGCAACAATTTGTTGTGCAATTAGAATAAACCAATGAATTTGGAGTTCATGAGGTGCCAAACATTATTAAGAGAATATTCATTGTTTATGGTTTTTAAAAGTATGGGGTTGTTTTTGTACACGGATGCTAAATCGAATTGAGATGACACTCAATACTAGTCATGGTATGATTTCATTTTTGATGATGACCATGTGGACTAGTTGTGCTCAACTGAGAGCATAGTTGCATTCATTTAATGATAAGGAATACTTTACACTTTTGGAGCTGCAAAGATGATTGTTGTCAATTAGTTGATGTTACACTACTTTTATTCTTTGGGGGGAAGAATATTGTGTGTTAATTATTGTGATATTTGTTTAAACAAAAAAATGTCCATAGATATTTAAGAACTTCATTAATCATTAATTTTGAAATATCAAAGCTAGTTGAAATTATGAAATCTAAGCCTTATCAGCAAGTACGATGTATCTTGAGGCATGATTCGTCAACTAGAATTATCATGCATTTGATCTATTTAGTATTTGGATAAGGGATGTTAAGACAATTTTATTAATGATAAAGATACGTGGTATGAAGTTACATTTAATATAAAATGTGTCATATATTTGCATGTTTAATCCGTGAATAATATTTATTATTCTATATTAGTCCATTGTCGATCAACAATATGAGAATATTGTTGAACTAAGACAAATCTGAGTGATTGGTGATATCTTGGATATTAAAGGATGTGTCCACCAAACTCACATGATATTCATAAGATGAATATTGGATTTCCCCAACTAACAAGATCATCACTTTATGGATCGTTGTCATCAAGTGAATCTTGTAAGTAATTTTGATTTACTAAATCTTTAGACTTGAGATGCAAGTAAGTCTTGCATATGTGGATAATAATTCTTGATGTAGTTTAAGTTATCCTGAATAAGGTAGCTAATAAGAACTATTTTTAGAAGTGATTGTGAAACATGGTGACTTGACACTTGTAGTCAATAAAGAATTTGTTCCTCCAATAGTTGAAGTATAATGCCACTAGGCCCCTCGTAGGGTTAATCAGATGTATGTGTGGCCGCACCCAAAAGCTCATGTAGAAGTGTCTCAATGACTTTTGGTAATCTTGATTAATCATATGTACGAGAAACAGAATCGTTAATTAATGGAATGACTTAGATCCATATCTATTTTTTAACACGGTATCAGAAACAAATGGATTGTAAATACATAAATCATTTATTTGTGACTTTATGAAACCACACTCAGATATTTCTGAAAGGATTGGTGTGTTGCTAGACGCTTACCAATGTTATTATATTATTTGGTACATGTCCAAGTGAGAGCTATTGGATTGTGTCCACGTAAAATAATATATGTCCGGGAATTTTATTCGAGGCTACGGGGACGCACACGTTAATACGTAAAACAATTATAGTAAATATATTAAATGTAATATATTTAGTGATAAAGCTTAAATGAGCGTTAAATATTAATAAATATTTAATGGGAGTTATATTAGTCATTAATAGTTAAAAGAAGGACTAATATGCAATTATGGAGAAAAGGAAAGTATGAGAATTATTTCCTTTTTTCCTTAGCCAATTTGTTTCCTAATCTCTAAGAGGAGGTGGAATTACCTAACTTGCAAGCCAAGTTATGTAGGCTATATAAGGAGGTTTAGAGATTATTATTTGTCATAACTTGAAAAATTAATCCCTAAAATTCTCTCATTCTCTCCCTATTGCTTGATCGATCGAACCAAACCCCAAGGGTTTTGGTTTGTGTTTGTTCGACCGAAACCAACAACCCACAAGGGTTTTTCATATTGATTGATTCAAGATTCAAAGGCGTTTGGTGGCTTTATCACTACTAGTACTAGCATACTTAATTGTTTGCTAAGAACGTATTTTGTGTGTGAAGTAGAGAGATCTTACTTTAGATCTTGGGTGGTTTTAGCATGGTATCATTTATTATACACATGTGTATATTCAAGACGGTGTAACGTTTATTGCTAAAAGGTACACATCTCTAATCTTTTTAATTATGAATTCTATATGTGTTTATCTTTCAGCTGCGTACTCGTGTATTAATGGTTAATAGTTATAAAAACCCAACAGTTATGTGTGAGGGAGAATTTAGTTTTTGGGCGGTATATATGTGTATAAATGGAGTGTGTATGAGTGGTGATGTTGGTGGTCTTATTAAACCTTGTTGGTGGTGTATTTAATATATAATGTGTCGTTGAGTTGACGATGGTAATTTCGATGACCAATGCATTAGTCTGGTTGTTTAAGTTTAAACATACTTTGATTATTGATATGCAAGAAATTGAGAATACTTGAGATCTAGAAACTTGGATATTTTCTGGACTTTCTGTAATAACTAATGAGCTTAACAATTCTAAGCGAGTAACGAAACATATACTCAAATGATGAATACTCAAGAATTGTAGAAAATTTTGCAAGTGAAAAACAACTAAATCATCGTGCTTATCCTAAATTTCTGAAGATACTTATCAGATTTAGCAACAATATAAAAAGTTGCAGGAAGTTTTTTTTCTTTAAGATATATTTTGGATTTATGTGACAACAACGTTTCTTCTAGCTTTCATATAAATATGCACATCTATTAGTTTGTATTTTGCGGATACAATTTTCACGTAGTTTAAACTATAACGAGGTTTTCAACCCGCGCTCCGCTACGGAGCGTGGGGTTTTACGTTAATTTATGATAGATGCGCGCACAACAACAAAAAGAGTTTAAGCGTATCTTTACAACGAAATAGTAACCGTATAATATTGGTGGAGCGTTTGTGTATGATAATATTATAGGCAACAGAAGTGTAATCTTTTGACCAAAAAACTTTTACCAGGGCATAATAAAAGTCCATTAGCAGTACAAACATTCGACATTTGTTGGGGATTTTGTCAGTATAACTGGGGGAACAAGAATATCAGCAGCTTGTAAAGCATTGTAAAGAGATGTGAAGAGTGCATTTGTCGTTGCAAAAATTGCATCAACCTCGCTTTGTGTATACTTCTTCCTTGTGGTGGGACGCTTGAAGTTGATGCAACCCCTAGTACCTTTACACCCTCTAGTTCCTCTATTTGTTGTTGTTTAATTACAAAACAAACAAAATTTTTAACAAAAACGAAAAGTATTTGAGCCATGACCTATTTTTAACTAAAGCATAAGAAGTTAAACCAATATAAATAAATATTCTATGCGATCTAGATCCATACCTCTGAGTACTTTGGCTGTATTTTGGTGCTCCATAAACTTTTTAGGGGCATCATGGAACACGTCTCCTACAGAGGTCTTAAAAAATGATAACCTGATTTGGAAGCAATAGTATCTGTAACGAATCATCATTTAATATTAGATACTAAAGGGAATGGGCTATCCTGATATGTTATTGCCTGAGTTTGCCTTCATTGCCAATATTTCTTAATCATGAACCATTAGTCCACTTCGATAGTGACGCGATATTATGGATTAGTTCTATTGAGTGGTGACGACTCCGACCGGTTGCACCGTAACAAGGGGGTACAAACACACTATATTTAAGAACAATGGGTAAACTTTGGCAAGTTACTTTCTTAGGACAGTTGTTCATTCAATTGTTAATTTGACTTAAGATGTTAATGTTGGTATGCTTTGATTTAGGGCAATAATACTGTTTTCCATGATAATTGTATTCATTGCAATTTTTACCACTTATGATGACTTGTATTCAACTATTACATTGTAAACACTGTGAATTTCACTCAACTTTGTGTTGATCCTTTTAGCATGTTTATCTCAGGTAATTGAGCACCCTAGGAGCACAGTTGGCATGGACTTGAGACGTCTAATATCTTGTTATAATAACATTTTATGTTTTCAATGTTTTCGGGAACCTCTTTTGTAAAATCTATTTAATAATGATGATAACTAATTTTTCCAAAACATCTCTTTTGGTCGTTTTCCTATAATTATAATTGTTGGTTCATGAAGTATACCCCAAAAATTAGGTTCGCTTATATATGTCAAATAAGGAGGTGTTCTGATTGGTATCAAAGAGCCTTGGTTATAGATAACACGGTTAAATATAACTACTTTTTCCATCCAAGAAAGTCCTCCGTGCCACTGCATTTCCTGAATAGTATGTAAAGTACATATCAAGTAGCACAATTATATAAATAACTTTGTGCTATTTTTCATGGTGTTTGTTTACAGAGATATGTCTACTCCTGACTATATCTACCCTATTATCATCCCATCTGATTTCGATGTTGAGGTTGCTTTTTCCACTACAACTACTCCTGACTATACCCCGGCTTCTCTGGACTATTCCCCAGCCTCACCGGGAAACACCTCTTCTGATCATTCAGAGGATTTATCTAAGGATCTTTTAGCCTCGCTAGCCATTTCACCTTTCCACGATGATCTATATATAAAGGTCATGCAAGCATATAATGCTACTAGTAATGAATCACCTATTCCACTACTACAAGCTTCTATTGCTCCACCAACTGTTTTGCCTCCATCTCCAGTGTTACCACTATCACCAATGTTTGATCCCCAAGATTTATTTCTTCATGAAGAGATTTTACCACCTCAAAAACGAGCCCGTTTCCTATCATCCTCCTTTGATTTCTCTACCCCACCTCAGGTATATGAGATTGGAGAAAGTTCTCATAAGACGAGTTTGAAGCGTCATGAGGAACAGATCAAGACTATTTATAAATCACTTAGATGAGCTCCCTCTTGAGCGCATTGAGCACATGGAAGATAAGATAGAAGGTCTTGGTAATGGTCGAGTAATCATACAACGAGATTTTGACCAACTAGAAACTGAAATTCAAGAAGCTCGTACCCAAATTGATGAATTTCAGAGAAAGCAAACGGGGAATGACGACGAGATTGTTCTTGCTCGCGTCAGGACTTCTACTCTAGAGATACTCATCGAGGATATCCAAGTTCGCCACCGATCAGATATGAAGAGTCTTCTAGACAAGATCCGTGAACTCAAGAACCACAAGGGAGGACCACCAGACTACTAGACTAGATCCTTAAAATACAGCTTTTCTAAAAATCCAACCACTAGATGTGTGGCATAAATAATGACACTTGTCAATTTGACTATGAAAATATGTAACAATTTGTGTATGACTTTAATACAGTGGTTATTTCATTATACCATCGTTGTTTTCTGATACCGATATTATGTTTAATCCGTGGTTGTTCAATCCTATGTCTGTATTACCGATTACGTCATGGTACGGTATGATCCATAATGAGTTATCTAAGTGGTCGCGGTATCATACTGAAACCACTGAGAAATGAACCAGTCCTCGAGAAACTTAATGAGTTAGATGCTTGTTAGAGTGTCAATTCTAAAATTTTCTGTTATATCCTGTAACGTAATATCAAAGAATGTGTATTTCTTTGATTAGAACTTGTATCAAATAAGTCATTGTCAAAATTTCCATACATTATACAAATGACTTGTTGATATCATTCTTATTTATTATTGTCTTGTACATATTGATAGAATAGCTCCAGAGGACACCAACATCTGCAGCACCAGCCATGTCTCAAGCTGCCATTAGGAAACTAGTTGTTGATTGTGTTTCCGCAGCTCTGGAAGCACAAGCTGCTACCATGGCAAATGCTGACAATACAAATAGGAACACCCGACAAGGAGAAACTCCTGTAGCAAGAAAATGTAGCTACAAAGAGTTTATGAGCTGCCAACCTTTCAATTTCAAAGGTACAGAAGGTGCTGTTGGCCTTATCCGCTGGTTTGAACGAACTAAATTAGTATTTCTCCACAGTAACTGTACCGAGGACTGCAAAGTGAAGTTTGCTACTGGTACTCTAACTGAAGAAGCTTTGTCCTGGTGGAATTCATTTGCCCCGCCTATTGGAATAGAGGAAGCCTACAAGATCACCTAATCCGAATTTAAAAATCTCTTAATAAAGAAGTATTGTCCCCGAACCGAGATCAAGAAAATAGAAGATGAATTTTACAATTTGACTATGAAGGGAAGTGATCTCAAGACGCATATAAGAAGATTCCAGGAGTTGGAAACCTTATGTCCCACTATGGTGCCAACATTTGAGAAAATGATGGAAGTTTTCATCGAAGGATTGCCTCGAAGTATTGAAGGAAATGTTACCGCTTCAAACCCTCAACTTCTGGAGGAAGTCATTACCTATAACTCAGAGTATAATGGATCAAGTAATAAAGCACTATTTCTATTGCAAGGAACAAATGATCACAAAAGAAAGTTTGATGATATGAAACCTTCAACAACAACACTACCAAAACAACCGCAACACAATAATAATAGCAACAATGATCACCAACAACAACAGAATAGAAGGCAAGAAACTGTCAGGGCTTATGCTGCCACCCCAACTGAAAATAGTAGGTATACTGGAAGCCTTCCCCTGTGTAAGAAATGCACCCTGCATCACACAGGACCTTGCACTGTCAAGTGTTAGACTTGCAACAAGGTGGGTCATTTGACCAGGAACTGTAGAAACAAAGGGCACCACTGGAAGCAACTTGCAACCAGTAACATTGACATGTCATGCATGTAGAGAGAAGGGCATTATTAGAAACTATGCCCTAAAGCAAACAATAATGCCCATGGAAGAGCATACTTACTGAGGGACAAGAACACTCACCAAGACCCGAACGTAGTTACGGGTACGTTCCTTCTAAACCAACATCTAGCTAAAGTATTATTTGATTCATGGGAAGGAGGCATTAAAAGTTTGTATCCATATCTCTTGCTTCTAAGCTTAATATCCCCACCAATTACAGAAAATACACTACGTCATAGAAAGCCGATGAAACCTGAGTGTTCACTAATACCGTTATCTAGGGTTTTGCACTCTTATCTTGCTAAACTTGTAGTTTCGATGTCTCATTGGTATGGATTAGTTGTCCCAGTTAACATGCAAGAATATCTGTGACGAGAAAGTCGTCCACATCCCAATCGACGGTGAAACTTTGATCATACGAGGTGATCGAAGTAAAACCCGACTAAATCTCATATCCCTTAAATTAAAACCGAAAGATATATATCCAGGGGACATCAAGTTTTTATAACCCAAGTAATGGAAAAGAAGTCAGACGAGAAACGATTGGAAGATATACCAATAATCAGAGAATTTCCAGAAGTCTTTCTTGAAAATCTACCTGGCCTTCCTCCTGTTTGCCAAGTAGAATTCCAAATTGATTTAATTCTAGGAGCGGCACCAGTAGCCCGAGCACCTTATAGATTAGCTCCTTCAGAAATGCAGGTACTATCTAACCAACTTCAAGAGTTAGCAGACCAAGGTTTTATCCGACCGAGTACTTCACCTTGGGGAGCTCCTGTCTTATTTGGTAAAATGAGACGGATCATTCAGATGTGTGATCGATTATCAGGGAATAAAATGAACTCACTTGTAAAGAATCGTTACACATTACCCAGGATCGAAGACTTATTCGAGCCACCTTCAAGGTATCGAGTCTTACTCAAAGATGATTTAAGATCAGTCAATCAGACACTACTGAGAGACAAGGATGAAGATAACCCAAGACTGCATTCAGAATCGTGGTACGTACACTATAATTCCAAGTGAATGCAATTGGTTAACTAAAGCACATGCTTTGTTCATAGACCTTATGAACCATGTTGCAAACCATACTTGGATAAATTTGTGATAGTATTCATTGATGATATTCTCATCTACTCCTGTAACAAATAAGAACACGCAGATCACCAGATTAAAATATTGGAATTACTCAAAAGTATAAATTATATGCCAAGTCTCCAATGTAATTTCTGGATCAGTATCGTGCAGTTTCTTGGGCACATGATTGACAGTCAAGGAATTCACGTTGACCCCGCCAAGATTGAAGCAGTTAAGAATTGGGCATCTCCTACCACACCCACAGAAGTACGCCAATTCTTAGGACTCGCCGGCTACTATCAAAGATTTATCGAAGGTTTCTGGAAGATTGCAAAGTCTTTGACTGAATTAACCCAGAAAAACAAAAAGTATATCTGGGGAGAAGACCAAGAGTCAGCTTTCCAACTGCTAAAACATAAACTTTGTGAAGCTCCAATCTTAGCATTACCAGAAGAAAAATGATGACTTTGTCGTTACTGTGTGGCATCCCATCAAGGTTTTTGGAGCGGTTATAATGCATAGGGAAAAGTTATTGTATATGCATCCCGAAAACTTAAGCTCATTAAGAGAAACTAGACCACATACACCTCGAATTATTGACCAGTAGAAGATCACTTCTAATTTAGAGACACATCTTATGGCCAAAATACTGTGTTTCCACAGATCGTATAAAGTCTTCAGCATATACTTGATCAGAAAGAGTTTGAACATGAGACAACGCGTTGGCTAGAATTGCTCGCAGATTATGATTGTGAGATTCGTTACCATCCTAGAAAGGCAAATGTTGTAGCAGATGCCTTAAGCCGGAAAGAACGAATCAAACCACTCTGAGTCAGGGCATTAGTCATGACCTTTCACCCAAAATTACCATCACAAATCCTCGAAGCCCAAACCGAGCGAAAAAAAATAAAATTATAAAAAAAAAAAAAAGATCAAGGAAAAGACATCAAAGCGAGAACCTACCAGGAATGGATAAAGCTATTTAAAGTACTCCTGATGGTGACCCGGATGTATAAGAATCGGAAGTTGGTGACCACTCTTTGGTAATTGAAGAGACTTTGATAATGCATGAATCTCATAAAATGACAGTATTTCATTCACCTAATCTAACAAGATGTATCAGGATACTAAAGAAACATTATGGTGGCTAACATGAAGGCTATCATCGATGAGTATGTTGGCAAGTGTTTGACATGCTCTAGAGTTAAAGCAGAATGTTAGTAGCCATTTGGCTTACTGATACAACCAAAGATTCCTACATGGCAATGGGAAATAATAACTATGGACTTCGTTACAAAATACCCAAAACATCAAACGCAAATGACACAATTTGGGTCATTGAAGATCGCCTTACAAATCAGCACATTTCCATTCTCATCAAAAGCAACGCTATATAGGAAACTCTTACAAGGCTATATATAAAGTAAATAATCTCACGGAAAGGATGCCGATACATCATATCAAGATCGTATATTCATATCACATCCAGATTCTGCAGTTGAATTGCAGAAGCTTGGGTACTCAATTAGACATGAGTACGGCATATCATCCCGAGACTGATAGACAAAGTGAAAGAACCATTCAAACACTCGAAGACATGCTTCGAGCTTGTGTCATAGATTTTGGAAAAGGTTGGGAGAGATACTTACCACTAGTAAAATTTTCTTACAATAACAGTTACCATGCCAGTATTAAGGCAACACCATTCGAGGCACTTTATGGTCGAAAGTGTAGATCACCTGTCTGCTAGGCCGAAGTTGGAGATGTCCAACTCACAGGACCAAAGATAATCCGTGAAACCACCAAAAAGATAGTATAAATATGACAATGCTTGCAAGCTGCAAGATATCGGCAAAGGAGTTATGCCAACGTAAGACGAAAGCCTTTGTAATTCCAAGTTGGAGATCGTGTTATGTTAAAAGTGTCACCTCGAAAAGGTGTCATTCGATTCGGAAAGCGAGGAAAGATTAACCCTCAGTACATTGGACCATTTAAGATCCTTGATAAGGTCAGCCTAGTGGCATACAAACTTGAGCTTCCTGAAGAACTCAGTAATGTCCACAGTACCTTCCACGTTTCTAATTTAAAGAAATGCCTATCTGACGAATCTCTCATCATTCCAATAAAAGAGCTTTGGCGCGATGACAAACTCAACTTTGTGGAAGAACCAGTAGAAATTATAGATCATGAAGTCAAGCAACTAAAACAAAGTCGTATTCCTATAGTCAAAGTAAGATGGAACTTTAAAAGAGGACCATAATTTATATGGGAACGCGAAGTTCAAATTCGTGCCAAGTATCTGCATCTATTTTCAAACATCACTCCATCATCCAACTAAATCTCGGGACGAGATTTCTTTTAAGGTTGGGAGACTATAACAAC
>BQNB010010327.1:2351-78076 GCA_026074375.1 Tanacetum coccineum
AGGGTAGGCGGGTGAACTTGAGTAAATTTACACAGCAGTGAAAATGATTAACCCTAGACTATGAGAAAAATACCAAATAGACCCCGCGATTCTAGCTTATTTTTGGCTTATTAAAAAGTGAGATTCAAAAAAAACTTAAAACTACAAAGGTGTAAAACAGCTTATACTCTACAACATTAACAAAAGGACTTTGCACTTTTAACCACAGAATAAGCTAGAAAATAAGCTGGTAGATGCTGTCACAGAAAGTGCTTGTTTGAGAGCTTTTTAGAACTTTGGCTTATTTTGAGCTTATTACTTAATGAAACTTTGAAACAAAAGAAGCTAATTGGTGCTCAAGATGTGCACTAAAAGTTTCTATAGAAAAATAAGCTCTGTTTTCACAAAGTTCACAAGAAAAATTAAATGAGAAAGTGCTAAATTTTGCTGGTGCACTTGGTTGCTGATGCACTTGGCATTAGGATCTAAAATGAACTAAACTCCACAATTAAAACTCTAAAATTCTACTTACTTATCATGTCTATTACTGACTTATCTATGTATAATCTCTAAATTCTTATTAACTCACAAATTTTTATAGTACTTCTTACTGAAAAATCCCCTGGTGCTGGCAATGAGTTTTTACACTCTAACTTTTATAAAACTAAACTCTAACTTCTAAAAGCTGATTGAATACTTGTTATATAATCTATCTCAACTAATTGAAAGGCTTTGACAAAGTAAGGTTGACTTTAAAAGTCAAATTGAGCTTTAACCAAACACTCCTTTAAGTAAAACTGCCAAAACCAAATGAGCTTAAAAGCTGGTTTGAAAGCTAATTAAGCCAAAACCTTTTACCTACTCACACTAAATTTGACCTACTTAAAATAATTAAGCACTTAAAACTACAGCTTATTAGGAAAAATAAGCAAGTTTATCTCCTAGGCTTATACTACTCACTTATGACAGAAATTGAAAAAGTACATTCAAGCTTGGTTTTAAACTAAACTAGCTTTAAACTAACAATATTACAAACTGACTTAACTAAATGAAACAGTAATAGACATTAAAATCCAATAGAGAAAGAAATTTGTAATAAGCTAAAAATTGCTAATTTGAATTTGAGACAGTAAAAACCTGAAATGAAGTTGTCTCAGCAAATAAGCCACTCTAGTAGAGTGAGTGGCTTAGAAATGAATCACCTAGGTGGCACCTTGCCTCTAGACCAAAGAGCATTAAGCTCAATAAGCTAGATGAAGCTTATTTCTCCTTGTTGCTTGAAATTGAACTCAAAACACTTAAGTAATCATGATGTTGATTAAAATGAGAAAATTAGTGCTTAAGAAACAAAGTTTAACTAAAATTGAGCTTATTAGAAGCAATAAGCTCAAACGAGCTTATTTAGAGCTTATTTGATGAAATCGACTTATTATTGAGATCAAAGAGTGAAGAGACTTGAAAACAGAAATATATTGCTCAAATTCGTAAGGTACAAGCTGAATTACATTAAAATGCTTAAAAGAAAGACTGAATTTAAATTACACTAAAATAAAACATAGTAAAAGTGGTGTGTTTCTTCGGCTTGCTCTTTTTTTTTATAGCAGTCCAAAGGCATTCTTTTGTCTTGGGTTGTGTTTGCTGTGAGTGTACAAAGTCTCCAAAGCAATCCTAGCCCTCCATTTCTTTATACATCATCCTCAGCCATTGAAGGGGTGCGGGTTTTTGTAAATTGTCAACTGGGAAGGTTTATAGGGGTAATGGGGAGGTGGGAAATGGTTAGAGTGAGCTGGGAGATGTACTAGGGGGCATGGGGATGAGCTAGAAACCATGGGAGAGGTGGTATGGTGTTTGGCGGGAAGGTGGGTGAGGTACAGTTATGGTTGGGTTTGGTTTAAACCGAAGATTGAAAAAGATGCAATACTAGCCCCTCATGTTTCTCTCATTATTCATTTCATTTCGAGCCCCAAATTCAGTTATAAATAGGTTTAGAGAATGACACAATGGGTCCCTCTGGTTTTATAAGTAAAAAGGTAAAGAAAGGTTTGGAAAGTGGCACTTTTGGTCCCTGGGGTTTTTATAAAAAAGGATTAAAAAGAGTTTATGATATTTGCAAAACTGCCCCTGCTGTTTATATAGAAAAGAATAAAAGGGTATGTTTAGGGAATTGCAAAAACAGCCCTTGTGTTTTATTTTTTTCATTTTCTTTATAAAACAACTTTAGAATTTAACATTTTTGGTCAGGTCCTTATGTTTTATAAAAAAGGTTTTGGGCTTTGGGTTTTGGGCTTGTATTGGGCTTGTATTGGGCTTGTATTGGGCCTTCAAAGTCTTCACAGTCTTTGTCAATTGCACACAAATGGGCTGTTGAAATTGATTGAGGGCCCATTTGGTCTTCACAGTCTTCATAATTATACTATTGGGCTTTCCCGGCCCATCAGATGGGTTAAGATTGCATCCAATAGTATTCTTCAGTTCCGGCTCCGGTTTGACTGCTGATTCTTCTGTATTGACTTTGACTTTGACTTTTTTGGTCTTTGGCCTTGATTTTTCACAGTCTTTTCCATTCCATGCTCAGTTTTGTCATTTTGGCTTGGTTTTCTGTCTTTTTGATGATATCCACTTCCTTTGGACTTTGGCCTTGATTTTGCACAGTCTTTTCCATTCCATGCTCAGTTTTGTCATTTTGGCTTGGTTTTCTGCCTTTTTGTTGATATCCACTTCCTGCACAATACAAATGCAAAACAAACATATATTTGGCAGTTTTTGTCTGTTTTTGGTCATTTAAGCTCGTTTTTAGAGGTAAAAGATATGTGTAATTAAGCACTTATCAAAGATCAAATTAGTTTTGATGAACAAGAAGCTACCAGATTACAAGCTGAGTTTGATGAAGAGGAGAGACTTGCAAGGGAGAAAGATGAAGCCAATATAGCATTGACTGAAGAATGGGATGATATTCAGGCTAAGGTTGATATTGATTACCAGTTGGCTCAAAGACTGCAAGCTAAAGAACAAGAGTAGTTCACAACTGAACAAAAAGCCACATTGTTTAAAGAACTCTTGTGCAAAGAAGAAATCACTTTACAGCTAAAGAGCAGAAGAAAAGAGGAACAAAACACCAACCAAACTCACATAAGAAGACCATGAATTACCTAATTAAGACATGGAGGTTGGCAAGCACAAAGACTTAAAATCTAAAGACTTTGATTCTATCAAAGAATTGTTTAACAAAGCTTTCAAAAGGGTGAACATGTTTGTGGATTATAGAACAGACTTGGTGTAAGGTAGTTCAAAGAGAGCAATAGATGAGCTAGAACAAGAGGTCACTAAAAAGCAAAAGGTGGATGATGTTCAAAAAACAGCTAAAGTGGATGATGATCAAGAAGCAACTAAGATTAAAGAGCTCATGAAAATTGTTCCTGATGAAGAGGAAGTAGCAATTGATGCTATTCCTTTAGCTACTAAGCCTCCAACAATTTGTTGACTAGAAGATTCATAAAGAAGGAAAAAAAAACTATTACCAGATCATCAGAGCTGATGGAAGTTCAAAGATGTACTTAGTCTTCAGTCATATGCTCAAAAGCTTTGACAAGGAAGATTTTGAAACTCTGTAGAAATTGGTAAAAGATAAATATGGATAAAAAAGACCAGTGGAGGACTTAGATTTGATTCTATGAGGAGATTTAAAGACAATGTTTGAACCATATGTTGAAGACAGAGTCTGGAAGAATGAACAGGATTACAGAGTGTTGGATTGGAAACTATATGACTCCTATGGAGTTCATTCCTTAAGGATGCAACATATGCACATTTACATGCTGGTAGAAAAGAGATGTCCCCTTACACCTGCTACAATTACTGATATGTTAAACAAGAAGCTTCAATGTGATCATTTTAGTGTAATGGCATATCGGCTTCTTAAACTTCTCACAAAACAACTTAAGAATCAATGAAGTGTTTGGAAGCATCCTCCTGGTGATTAATGAAGCTTTCAATGAAGAAAGTTGATGATTTTGGAGATAAATATCAAGTTTAGGGGAGGATTGTTAGGATTAAAAGCTTCTTGATGCTGTTTGGAATTACTACTGTTCTTATTGATGTTAAGACTGCTAAAAAATAAAGACTGGAAAATATGCTAAGTAGTTACAACTGTCAGTACAAAGTTACTATTGCTAGAGGAAGTTACTACTGCTAGTGGAAGTTAAGACTGCTCAGAAATAAAGACTGGAAAATATGCTAAGTAGTTACTACTGCTAGTACAAAAGTTACTACTGTTAGTACAAAGTTAATGCTGCCAGTGAAGAAGTTAGTACTGCTGAGTTAGTTAGTACTGCTTATGTGATTTGTATGAGATATTTTGGTAAAAGATATGTATAAGTTATTTATTTAGAAGATTATGATTACTTAGGAAAGTATTGTAAGCCATTTAGGACTCCTTGGTGTATAAAAGGAGGTCCTAGGGCATAGAGATGAATGTATCAAAACCAAACGAGTCATTCATAGAATTATCATAGCTTCAAGGTCTTTGTAACCCTAATACTTTGAGAGTATTCGTATTATTTGCTTAATAATATTGGAGCTTTTATGTTTTGTTGAATTATATGTTCATTGTGTTTTACTGTTCCATTGAAAATTCTTCTTATTAAAGATTAGATTCCGCATAATCTTTAATACATTCACACAAAGTTTCTACTATAGTTGTGTTAGATTTATCTAATATAACTAAACCTTAAACAAGCTTAAGGAATTCGATCTATAGAAGTGTTGAAGTGGGACCAACAAGTGGTATCAGAGCTTGTTGCTTTGAGAAACTTTGCTAGAAGATATGGATCAAGATTCTGCACACATGGTGGCTGCATCCAAAGTTCCCATGCTCAAACCGGGTGAGTTTGAGTTATGGAGGATGAGGATTGAACAATACATCCAGATGATAGACTATGCACTCTGGGAAGTCATAGAGAATGGTGCAACCTTGCCAAAAACACAAGTTGTGGAAGGTGTTACAACAGTGATGCCTATTACATCTGCTGAAGATAAGGCTCAGAGAAGATTAGAAGTGAAGGCTAGAAGTACTTTAATGATGGGCATTCCCAATGAACATCAGTTAAAGTTTAACTCTATAAAGGATGCTAAGCTGTTGCTGGAAGCTATTGAAAAGAGATTTGGTGGGAATGAAGCTACTAAAAAGACTCAAAGGAATCTCTTAAAGCAGCAATATGAAAACTTCACTGCTCCAAGCTCAGAGATGCTTGATCAAACACCACTCTCTAAAAATGCAAATAATAAAAATATAAGGACAAATTTCAAAATACTATGAATTTCTGTTAACCAAACATGCGAAAGTATTTTAAAGGGTAATCGCATAAAAAGGACCCATCTTAGGGTCAATGGTCAAATTAAAGGTAACTTCACTCTTTTTTTTCTTCTTAATTGTAAGGTATCGATCTTTTATTTTGTTGCAACGTTGGACAATAACAGGTTTTTTCGGTACATTTCTAACGATCGTATTTTATTATTGCATCGTTAGCCCTTTATATGATTTTATTAAAAAAAACATTTTCTACTTATTTATTTAAACTTAATATACGTTTTATAACTACACATTTTTACACGTTTTAATTTGTTTGTTTTTTTTTTTTTAAAAAAAATTTTTACAGACTTTTTTATTAAAAGTTTTTATACATTGTTTTTATTCATGTCTTTTATACACACAACCAATATAATTTTAAGCATCGGTTTATCACAATTTTTATACCACGGTTTCTACATGCTTTTATCATCCGAATTTATACATTACATTTTTTTACTACAAGTTTTTACAGACACATTTTTATGCACTTTTTTTAAAACGTGGATAAAATTGTGTGTAAAAACATGTATAAAAATATGTGTATAAAAATGTGTATATAAAACATGTCTATAAAAATATGTATAAAACTGTGGATAAAATCATGTAGAAAAACGTGTATAAAAATATGTGTATAAAAATGTGTATAAAAACGTGTAAAAAATATGTGTATAAAAACGTGTAAAAATGTGTGTATAAAACGTGTGTAAAAAATGTGAGTATAAAAACGTGTAAAATGCTGTGTATAAACTTGTCATATGTTTTAAAATAGTAGACATTTTTTTAACAAATCTTATAAAGGACTAACGATGCAATAATCAAAATACTACGATAGTTAGAAATTGAACCGAAAATACTGTAATTGTCTAAAGTTGCACAAAAAAAGATCGATACCTTAAATTGAGAAAAAAAAGATGAGTACATTTAATTGACATTGAACCTAAGATGGGTACCTTTTTATGCGATTTATCCTATTTTAAATCCTTAAGAATTAAAATTTCCTAGAATTTAGAATTCCAAAATTTCAAATTATAGAACCAAACGCCACATAAATTTCCGAACTTACTTAAGCAATTCTATACCTTTTAAGAATCAAGATCCAGATTACCTAGAGTGACAGGTACAGTAAAGACGAACAACATATCGTTGATGCTCCTTCTCAGCATCGACTCAGTATGTCTCCGACAACACACCAACAATTAACGGGTAATACAACTAGCCAGTACGATATGATGATGGTCGTGGTACAAAAAGCTTTTAAGGATAAAGATGGAGCTTATGAAATATAAGCCCAAATCAAAATTTATTTTGACTTATATTTCGTAAGCCCTAATTTTCTGGCTTATTTTGAGACTCATGGGCTTATATAAGGGATATGATACCCTTATATAAGCCCATGAGTCTCAGAATAAGCAGAAAAATTAAGGCTTTTGAAACATAAGGCCAAATGGGCATATGTTTCATAAGCCCAAACAAACACCCCCTTAGTAATGTCGAGTGAGAGAGTTGACTTGGGCCGTGGGCTCATGAGTAATGTCGGATAGATATGAGGCCCACCTTATATAATCCTTAAACCAAACTATTAATAATTGTCACACATACCTGAATTCAAGTCACATTAAACTCTTTGTAGCAAAAACATTAAAATACCAAATCGACACCTTGTGATAACAATACACCACAATATGCACAGATTCTTGGTTCATCATATACCGAAAAAATACCTAAACCTCTATTCAACCGTATCCGGTTTACCCACTTAAACTAGCTCGATGTAGCCTAATACCGGCAACTCGTGTTTGCATACAACGCGTTTCTTAGAGCGAATAAACATAATTGCATATATTCGTGTACAGATAGAGTAAAAAGTATGACAACTAACTCAATATTTGCCCAGTTTCTAAAACCTACTGATTTCAAGTCCAAAAATAAAACTTTTTGTGTCAAAGTATACGTGCTATACAACCCGGCCGTTCAAAAATGTCTATTTCCGTGATGATGATGCGGCTCTTTGGTTAGGTCTTCGGTCCATCAGTAGATTAGTGCCATTGCAAATGCACCCAGGAAACGGGTTTGAGTAGAAATTCTCTTCTACTCTTGGAGACTCGCCGGGTTTTCTCATTTCTGGTGCACCTAGCCGGTCTTTATGAATGGTCTTGACTCGACTACTAAATGTGTCCCATGATATCATACCTTTGTCCAGCCGGTCTATCAGTTTAACAAAACGTTGCCTGAAAATCAAAAAATTAATTAACAATCATTGAACAAAAAACGAGGCAACATATTTGACAACGTACTCTATGTAGTTAGAAAGTATACAAACCTGTCGGGGCTAATGGTCTTACGGAACCCTTCAAACTTCCTATGCCCTTGGACTACCTTCGCCATATTCCCGTCATATGTATAAGCAAAGACGTCACTCTCAAGGGCAACAATGTGATCAACTGCAGCAAGACGGTTCTGATACTGCTTAAACACGTCCAACTCCTCTTGAGTCATCAACGTGCTATGAGAAAACACATTTGAGTACTCGTTTTTGAAGACGTCCATGCTTGTATTACCATATATTTCACCCGCAACAATGTAGATGTTTGTGTTTGGAGGGTATCCCATGGCTTTAAGGAACAAAGCAGCTTCTCTAGGGGTCATGGGACATCCCCCTTGGTGTCGTTTTTCATTGTTGTTTATCTCCTTTTCTTTCCAATGCTTTACGTCGTATCTCATTGCCTTTAGCTCCTCTGCTTCGTCTTCCGTCAGATTGTGGACGCAGCCTGTGAACGCAAGCATGTCTTTCTCGTATCTGCAAACCAATCGAGGATCAGTTTTGAATGTCAAAGTAAATAAATACGTTTTGAACGAATGAATTAGATTTGGAAGATGATATTACCGCAAGTGAAGAGCAATATAGGGCTCACCCTTGCTCCGAAGCCTATCAACCAACTTCGCTGCAAGCTCTTCAATCTCTTGAGAGTAATGAAGGGCCTCATAATTTGCTCGGCACCTAAGCTTTTGAAAAGAAGACGCAAGTCCATTGTTGACTAGTCTTGAATCAGTATGAGTAAACTGAATTATTTTGTATTTTTTCAACACCGAAGACATATGCCCTCTATAGTAACTAGCCTGCATTCGATATAAGGACAAAAGTCAAACAAAAAGTTCTAATTTTCCCTTCAAATTTGAACTTTCGATACGCACCTTTGACCAAGAAATAGGAGCCTTAAGATGTGGCTTTATACTTGCAAATTCTGGCGGTAAAGACTCTACGATCCTCATATCTCTCTTTGAACATCCTGAATGCCTCCAGTCAAAAATGGTCTTAAATCACTGCAAAAAAGACCTTATTATAGGTAATAGTAACTTTTTACCTTTTCACCTTTTTTACACTAGTAAATACTGCAATTCTTTTTCTCCTACATATCAGTGACATTTTAAGGTCTGTCCATAACTTTACGCAGGGGCAAATTATACATGGGCAAGCACGTAAAACTGCAAAAAGTGAGATTCCCATACCTTGGATCAATCCAAAAAGATTGATGATCAAGCGAAGAAGAAACGAGGGTTGGCAATTCATTTCAATGTCTTGGCAATCGCAACTTGTCACAAAAAAAAAAATCTGGCATGAAAATAAGTTTAGCGATCATTAATTTACGGTATTGCTAAATTTTGTAGTTAAACGGTGACAACTCACCCCCACAACACCCCCCCCCCCCCCCCCACCCCCCCCCCCCAAAAAAAACACAACAAACACACACCCCCCCCCCCCCCCCCCCCCCCCCCCCCCCCCCCCCCCCCCCCCCCCCCCCCACCACAAAAAACCAATTCTCATTTGATTTAATCCACCGTTGGCATGAACAAGAATATACCCGTTTGTCGCTGAGGTTGACTCTATAAAAAAACAAACAACATAAAAAACAACATCAACATAGATTCGACTCGACATGGATTCTGAATGACAATATGATAATAACAAGGATTCTGTCGAGCCGACTAACTTATTCGGTTCCTTGGTCTAACAATGCATTGATGATAGTCAGTGCTGTTTGGTTTCATCCAAATTTCTTGAACTGTTTCAAAAAACCAGGAATTTAAACCACCGCTTTGATAACGTTCCTATCGCTCGTAATCAACACTTAAATTAATCATCTTTTTGGCATCATATCAGAACCATTAGCACAAAACCGTTACCACGACACAAGGGTAAAAAGGTAATTCCATTAACATCTAGTGGAAAGTAGCCAAATTTCTAACAAAGTTGATAAATTTGGTCAAGATTCAAAAAAACTATGTTGCAGCCAAGTTGTTGGTCTTGTTGAAATATGATTATAACCCAATACTTAAAAAAGTTAAAATTGTAACAAAAAATATGATCACCAAATAAAGACTCAAACTTTATCAGTTAACTTCCTAAAAAAAGCCACAACTATAGTTATTCTAGCAAAAAGATTAAAATTTTACAGTTATAGTTTTATACAAAAAAGGTAAAAAATACTTACAGGGTAATTGTAGTATTTTTCGATGACGCGAGTAGGCGGCATTGAAGAATGATGAACATGATCATCAGATAAAACCCTGTGAGCCTTGATGGAATGATAATTTCTCAATATCAACTTTCTATTATTAGTAAGATCAGTCATACGACAACCAGCCAGGTAAGAAACCTTAACACAAACCATAAAAAACACAAGAACAACAACCACAAACATGCCACGTCCTAGGTTAACGTTGTTCTTCCATAATCTTGTAAAAGACTTCATGAAAAACATCCTCTTTTCGCCTTTTCGAAAATAAAAATAGTTGTTTGTAGTATTATGGTGACGACTACGGCGGTGATGGGTTGATCCTCCGGAAGTTGTGGCGCCACCGGTTGACATTCAAAAGATGAAAACTGTAAAAAAATCAGGAAGAAAAACCGGTGAAAAAGTCAGTTACCAGATATTAAGGGGTTAAATATTTGTATTTATGAGTAGTAGTAGTCCATGTTGGATACCAAATATGTGTCTTATATATACTCTCTTCTTATTCTTATTCCTATTTCTACAACAACTAGGATTCATTATTATTATTAGTTTTACATTTTTCAATCCAATTTAAACATTAAAATGCTATATATACTTAAAATATAAGTTTTAAATACATGATGTACAATGTAGTTAAAACATGTTTTAAATAATTTTAAAAGGCTAGTTACATGTAAATGTATCATACTTGTCGTTTTTTATAAATATTGGAAATATAGGTTTTTACAATCATAGTAATAAATACAATACTCTTAATCACAGCCCTTACGGTTGTCATTAGCAAAACCAAAAAAAATAAATACCGATATGTTCACCATCACCATGACATAATAACACGCGTGAAGACATAACCTATGGTTATTTTAGAGTTTGTTGGATGATTTTTATATAATTGACCTAAAAAAAAAGAATTTTCTTTTCTTTCTATAAAGACTATGTAACGGCCCATTGTTATTTTAGAGTTAGTTGGATGATTTTTATAAAGATTGAGATTTTTTAAAGTTTATATGAATTTTACAGGTAAACTTTCAAAAAAAAAAGTAAACCGGGTGCCTCAGTAAATCTCACTGTTATGTTTGTGAGAAAACTTTACCGGTAAAGTTCATATGAAATTTATATGATCTCAATCCTTTTTGTAATTTACTTTTATTTTTGTAATATTTTTATTTTGGGTTGCATATATAACAGGTATGAATAACCTTCAAATTCAATAAATAACGCTTTATGTGTATAAGGTGGTGTTTGTTTTTTCAGAAATGCATTTTAACAGCGTCTTAATCTCCATCATTCAGACGCGGTTAGACATTTGGGTCATTAAGAAAACTGTTTTTTTTCAAAGTCCCATTCAAGAGCCAGTAAGCTCGAGACAAGCTTTGTTAATAGCCGTTGTTTTTTTATTGATTATTAAAAGGGCTGTAAGAGACATAAACCTCTTACTGAATCTAGATGTGGAGGAGGTGTCTTAACACCTCTTAATGTCTTTTTTTTTCTTTACTTTTTTGTTTTTATTTTTTTTTTCTACTTTGTTATGATTTTTTATTTTTTTTTTTTCATTCTTGATTTTTTTTTCTTGTTTCATAATTTATCTTTTGTATTAAAATAGTATTAAATACGATTATTTGCATATGTTTCGTTAAGATAAAAAGGTATAAGATGTTTTGTGTCTATCTACATTTTTGGTTCGAAATTGAAATGTACAGGTTTCGGATCAAACATCTCAATTTTAAGAGTTCAATTCAAACTTTTAAATTGATTATTTATAAAGTTGTTTTTTTAATTTAATGAAGTTTATTTTCGTACGCGAATTACAATGTTTTATATTTAAATTGTATAAAAAATGTACGTATTAACATATCTAGACATGTTACTAAAACAATACTGTTTTATTTCATTCTGATTCAGATTGCTCAACTACTATTCAGATTCAGATGGGGAAATTAAGATTCGACGTTTTTACCGAATATTTAATTTAGATGTGCGAATATCAGAGCCGTTAATAAACAAACAAACCTTATACTAAGTTAACTAGTGATTAATATAGATTTAAATATTACATATTGCCTTATATTTGTTACATCTTAAAAAATTCAAAATCTAACAAAAATATGACATGAGAACGTATATAATTTGAACAATTCAAAGTAAATAGCGACACCACAAGTAATATTATTATTTTTCTAATAAAGAATTTTGGATACGCCCGTATTTAGTAGTAAGTATCAGAGTAGATTCTCTGATATAACTCATTCCCCCACTACAGGGTGCCACGCTTGTTTGTATGAGATGACGTGATTAAGTCATTTTCTTAATATAGACTCTGCGCGGTATGTGATTATGATAGGGAATGTTGCGAAACCCCCGTCTAAGTGACGTGGATAGATAAGTAAGTTGTTTCCTCATCTAGACTATACCGGGACTGGCGTGCTTACCATTTGTAATAAATTCTACTCTTGTACAGAGGGTGTTCTAGAACCTGATCCACCTATCTACCATAGCTCGAACCACTCTAGCTCCGACAAGATATTTGATGCTCTATATCCTACCACTATGAGTACCGCCCTCATGACTGTGTCCGATGCGCCATATCTAACTATTATATGTACAGATAATGTAGTCCTACGAAAACATCCTCTTTTAAAACCTCGCCGACTCAAAACTGCTTTTTTTGCCCCCTCTAACCTTATCGCTTGACTTAAACCAACTACTCTTTAACACGCACTTCCGTTTAATAGTCAGGTCACCTTATAAACTCATCTGACGGGACTTTAATTTTTATTTATTGCTATCAAAGATATTATTTAATTCATAACAATCACTAAAAGTGGACATATATGTGTCTAAGACTTATCGAGTTGAAGGGTTGGTTGTTTATACACACAATCTCCATCATTTTATAAAACTCAATCAACAAGACAACCATATATATATTTTTTAAACATTAGTAACCACATATTTATTATTCCAAATTAACGACATGGCATGCATGACTTTTTAGTCATTTCTTCTTCCATTTATACTTTCCTTTTAGGGTTTCTTTTTCTATTTATTAAAACGCTTTGAATCTGACTATGTTATCTAATCAGAGTGTATCCAGATCGAAAACAATTATCCACATGTAGCATGATGGGTGTCGAAAAGATTAGCTAAAGCATGTTATAAATCGATCCTCTTATCGTATTTGAACATGTTTCGGTGCAACAATCGTTCCTTGTTTTGTTTCGAAAGTTTCACAAACTTGGAACATTACAAACAATAATTGCATGAGATGATATACATTTTTTGTTATTTTAAAAAGTGTATATTTAGCTGAATATGTAACATTTTGGTTGCAGGAGGGTTTCATCAAATCGCACAATAGTTTTATATATCTCTGCATCTTCATAAGAAGCAATTGTCATGCACTTTATTTATTGCCATCAAAGACGTACACTCGAACAACATGAAACAGCCATATTATGTTTATGGGATGCAGAGGGTACTCGCCGTGATGCTGGGGCGTAGTACCAATTAATAAAAAGTTTTGGCAAGCAATATTTTTTTGATTACATGTTTTTCGTGATAACGACTTTACGCATGACAAAACTTTTAGGAATAACTTTATCGGACACCATTTCATATCAAAATGTTAAGTACATGTGCATCAAGATGTAATGACGATACGAAAACGATAGTAAGTAGTATTACGATGTTGTAATAATTAGTGGTGAAAGGTACTTGTAATGAAAACGATAGCGAGAAATAAAGTGAAGCGAATTCTAAACTCAAATCTTATTTATTGGTTCACATATTCATTTCCTTCCTGAATTATGCAGGCAAGTCTCTGATTTGGGCTTCTCTTTACAATTAATCTAAATCAATATTTTTTATCTTTTGTTTTTCTTATTTTACCAACATTCATCTCGATCTTATATCCTCATATTTCAATAACGTTAAACGAAACACTTAATCAAATATCTCAATTATAATTATATACCGCTATAAAATTCCATCGCTATGATTTCACGGCTTACACCTCTAGTATATGTAAACTTGACAAAAAACATGAATGATAGCAAGCAGTTTGTCGAATTATATCTTTTAAAAATATTGTGACATTCAACGAAAAGTTTGTGAAATATCTTTAAAAAGAAAAAATAATTCAGGTTTTCGCATTTTTAGTTTTTTATTTCGATATAATATCCGAAACGCCGAATTAGAAAATTCATTATGGCAAACACACTTTTAATATTAGTAGTGAAATGATTACAATGACAACATTCAATTCAAATTTTGTAACCGACGTGCTATTTTAACTTGTATAATGTGCAATATATTTTTTCCATTTGTCTCAAATGAATACACCTTGAAATTGTATATGTGCCGTATGACAAATGGAAGACAAATATATTTGTCTTATTAATTTATTATATATACTACATGTCTATGTTGGGAAAATTACACCCACGACAAAAGATCACACAACAAATAACCAAACATAAAGAACATACCGAATAACAAATACAAACACAACTATTTGCCGGTCAGCCACTTCACGCCTAATCCAATAGACAAAACTCTAATCTAGATTTGTGAATACATAGCTTGAGACGCTTCAACTCTCAAAAAAATACTCACAAAACGCTCTCACAAGCTTTTTTCTCACCACTCTAGAACCCTAATCTCATTGTATTATAATCTAGCTCCTTGCTAGTTTTTTGGAATAAAATCGCCGTTCAAAAAAAAAAAAAAACACATCTAGACATTTTTACCAAAACAAACAGTTTTATTTCATTCTGATTCAGATTTCTCAACCACTTATTCAGATTCAGATGGAAATCAGATTCAGACTTTTATACCGAATATTCAGATTTAGATGTGCGAATCAGATTCAGAGCATCCTAATAAACAAACAACACCTAACTATTAGCTTAACTAGTGATTATCTATATAAAATATTACCTATTGCTATAATAGTTACATCTTAAAAAATTCAAAATCTAACAAAAATATGACACGAGAACGTATATAATTTGAACAATTCAAAGTAAATAGTGACACCACAAGTAATATTATTATTTTTCTAATAAAGAATTTTGGATATATTTAAAATTATAGGAGTTAATAACCGTTTTGCTAAAAAGCACCCTATATGGGGAAAGAGTTTTGGTTCACTTTTTACTATAATTATATATGGATTTTAGCTTATTAATAAGGGTTTTTTCTAACATGCGCCCTAAGACGCATGATAAAAAAGAACCCGCAGTTTATGTGTCACAACCTGAAAAACCCTATTAATAATACTAACATCCTCTTTAAAAGTCAATATATTTTTGCATAATAATATTTTACTTAAATCAACTACTTTTAACACGCACTTGTTAATAGTCAAGGTCACCCATAAACTCATAGTGGGAATTATTAATTATTATTTATTAGTACAAACATTATTTAATTCATAAAAATCTAAAAGTGTGACAAATATGTGTCTAAAGTTATCGACGTGAAGGGTTGGTTGTGTAAACAACATTCCATCATTTCATAAACTATCAACAACAACCATATATTATTTTTTGAACATTAGTAACCATATATATATATTAGTCCAAATTAACGACATGACATGCATGACTTTTTAGTCATTTCTTCTTCCATTTATACTTTCCTTTTAGGGTTTCTTTTTCTATTTATTAAAACGCTTTGAATCTGACTATGTTATCTAATCAGAGTGAATCTGATCGAACAATATCCACATGGTAGCATATGGGTGTCGAAAAATTAGCTAAGCATCGTTATAAATCGATCCTCTTATCGTATTTGAACATGTTACGGTGCAACAATCGTTCTTGTTTTGTTTTCGAAAGTTTACAAACTTGGAACATTCAACAAACTTGCATGAGCTGATATACATTTTTAGTATATTTTAAAAATTGTATATTTAGCTAATAATGTAACATTTTGGTTGCAGGAGGGTTTCATCAAATGCACACTAGTTATATATATCTCTGCATCTTCAAAGAGCAATTGCATGTACTTATTTATTGCCATCAAAGACGTACACTCGAACCAACATGCAACAGCCATATATGTTTATGGATGCAGCAGGGTACTCGCGTGATGCGGCGGCGAGTACCATGTAATCAAAAGTTTTGGCAAGCAATATTTTTTGATTACATGTTTTTCGTGATAACGACTTTACGCATGACAAAGCTTTTAGGAATAACTTTATCGGACACCATTCATATCAAAATGTCAAGTACATGTGCATCAAGATGTAATGACGATATGAAAACGATCATAAGTAGTATATATTACGATGTTGTAATAATTAGTGGTGAAAGGTATTTGTAATGAAAACGGTAGCGAGAAATAAAGTGAAGCAAATTCTGAACTCTAATCTTATTTATTGGTTCACAAATTCATCCTATGAATTATGCATGGCAGCTCTGATTTGGCTTCTCTTTACAAATTCATCATACGCAAATTTTATCTCTTTTTTTTTCTTATTTTACAAATTCATCTCGATCTATATCCATATTTCAATAACGTTAAACGAAACACTTAATCACAATATCTCAATTATAATTATATACCGCTATAAAATTCCATCACTATGCACGGATACACCTCTAGTTTATGTAACTTGCAAAAACATGAATGAAGCAGCAGTTTGTGAAATTATATCTTTTAAAAAAGTGACTTAAACGAAAAAGTTTGTGAAAATATCTTTAAAGAAAAAAAATATCATGTTTTCGCATTTTTAGTTTTATTTCTGACTAATAATATCCGAAACGCGAATTAGAAAATTCAATTATGCAAACAACACTTTTATATTAGTAGTGAAATGATTACAATGACAACATTCAATTCAAATTTTGTAACCGACGTGCTATTTTAACTTGTATAATGTGCAATATATTTTTTCCATTTGTCTCAAATGAATACACCTTGAAATTGTATATGTGCCGTATGACAAATGGAAGACAAATATATTTGTCTTATTAATTTATTATATATACTACATGTCTAGGGAATATTACACCCACGACAAAGGATCACACAACAAATAACCAAACAATTAAGAACAACGAATAACAAATACAACACACAACTATTTGCCGGTTCAGCCCCTCACGCCTAATCCAATAGAAAAACTTAATATAGATTTGTGATTACAAGATTGAGACGCTTCAACTCTCAAAAAAATACTCACAAAACGCTCTCACAAGTTTTTCTCACCTCTCTTTTGGATTATGAAAACCCTACATAATCATCCTCCATTTATATAGGCTAAACTAGTGTTGTAAATATCGCTCGGCGGTACCTCGGCGGTCGACCCCCTTTAAGCGATATATCGGTCTTGGCGGCAAGATATCGGTTCTCGGCGGAGACCCTAAATTATAAAGGAATTCTGCAAAAACTTTTATATATTTGAATAAGTTTTTAAATCATTCTTATAATTTTCTACTCTTTTCTTATTGTATATGTTGTAAAAAGTTATATACATTATGTGTGGTTTTAATTCAGCTTTTTGTTACTTTTATTATATCACGATCATGTAAATCTGCATACCCAGAAAAAACCCAAAATCGGCCGATTTTGACCGATTTTGACCAAAACCGATTTTTTACGATAGTGAAAAAAAAGTATCGATTGACCATCGATAAGCGATATATCAATGATATATCGGCCGCCAAGGCCGATATTTACAACACTGGGCTAAACACAATATTTTCCTAATTTAAACACATACTAAATTAGAAAATATTATCTTTTTCCAATTTAAACACATACAGAATTAGAAAATATACTCTTTGTTTTTCAAGGCTTCTTCAAAACATAATTAAGGTAATTTGAGTCATACCCTAATAAATCCTCCCTTGACTCAAAATCCCTAATACTTCATCTTTATCCGAGAAATGCACTATTTTCTTGATCTTCTTCTTCCCTTTATTACCTCCACAACAAGTCCTCCCTTGCAAAGCTTCCCCTTTCAAGTAACATAGATTATTCGGTATTTTCCGTCCTCGAATAACTAGTTGATCTCTCTTGTAAACCTTGCAAGTGTCTTTCTTCCAACATAACGGTACCCACGGGACGTCAACACACCAAGTGAAAGAATACTTCTAGCCGCACCCGGAACATACTTCACATTCAAAGCGGTTTTCACACTTCTATCTTGAAGCTTGAAACGTACACTCCTAACACCTTCAATATTCATCATTTGCTTGCTACCCACTTTGATTTCCAACAAATTGTCCCTTGCCTTTCAACGTCATCAAACTTAGCACGATCACTTGCATATATGTCGATGACGTTGCATTATCCAAAACCCACTTTGGGGAGTTTTCTCTCTCTCAAAATTCATCCATTGGAGTTTCCGTCATAAGAAACTCATCACCACCATTGTCAACTACATTCATCTCACCACTGTCGACTTTTTTTCCCTTCGAATCTCGTACACTCTTCAAGTCTTCACGAAATTGAGGATACCTTACTTGCATATGACCCTTATCCCCGCAATAGTAGCATTCGACAACACTCATGTCTCGATCCTCCCATTCGTGATTTCGATCGCCCTTTCGAACTACCGCGTGGAAATTTCTACCTTTCAGAGTCAATCTGCGAGTAAACCAATTTATCGTACTCAAGGAACTATCATTCCCCGTCATTCTCTTCATTATCACGCAACTCCTTTTAAAGGGGGGAGGGCCAACCCATCCCTCAAAATGTCAAGTGGTCCTCCCGTCAACACAGTTTGTACAAACGGACTTATATGATGTTTTGTAATGATGACAACATCAAAAGGCTTGTTTTTCATCTTTGATAGCATCACCTACATTTGCTAATTGACAAACCAACTGATTAAAAGAATTAATGTGATCATGCAGATTACTTCCCTCCTTCAAGTTTCAAACGAATACATTTTCATTTCAATCTATGCGTCAACGACTTTGATGCATAAATATTCGTGAGCTTGTCCCAAATATCCTTCGGTGTCTTCTCCTTTAAAACACTGTATTTGATTTCAGGAGCCAATGCCAACCTAATTGTACTCGAAGCCTTCTTCTGCATCGTCTTCCAAACATCATCTTTCATCTCTGTTGGTTGTTCCTCCTCTAAAGCTTCATCAATACCTTGTTGTATCAACATATCCTCAATCGTCATCTTCCACACCGTGAAATCCATCTTCCTATCAAATATCAGGATCAAGAACTTTGACATCTCACTTGCCAGCCTTTTTTAAACAGCAATCCAAAACACACAACGCTAGAGCAGTAAAAAACCAACAAAAAATTGCTCCTCAAAAAATCTGCCAAACACAGATTTAGGGCAGAAACTTTGACGGCTTATAACTCTCTGCTGGAACGTCAAACGGAAAATCCCTTCGGTGAGATTGTAGATCTATGTGTCTAGAACCTCCACTCCAAAATTGACGAAGATCCAACGGTTAACGAATCCACAATGTCAATTCTACCACCGCTGTGCAGAATATGACGAACCAAACACAAACTTTTCGTTCTTCTCGTAATGGCCTCCTCCAAGTTGTATGATTCCTTCTTCTCGAACCTCGGCTCTTGATACCACTTGTAAGGATATTACACCCACGACAAAGGATCACACAACAAATAACCAAACAATTAAGAACAACGAATAACAAACACAACACACAACTATTTGCCGGTTCGGCCCCTCAAGCCTAATCCACTAGAAAAACTTAATATAGATTTGTGATTACAAGATTGAGACGCTTCAACTCTCAAAAAAATACTCACAAAACTCTCTCACAAGTTTTTCTCACCTCTCTTTGGATTATAAAAATCCTACATAATCATCCTCTATTTATATAGGCTAAACACAATCTTTTCCTAATTTAAACGCATACTAAATTAGAAAATATTCTCTTTTTCTAATTTAAACGCATACTAAATTAGAAAATATTCTCTTTTTCTATTTAAACACATACTAAATTAAAAAATATACTCCTTGTTTTCCAAGCTTCTCCAAAACATAATTAAGGTAATTTGAGTCATACCCTAATAAATCCTCCCTTAACTCAAAATCCCTAATACTTCATCTTTATCCGAGAAATGCACTATTTTCTCGATCTTCTTCTTCCCTTTATTACCTCCACAACAAGTCCTCCCTTGCAAAGCTTCCCCTTCCAAGTAACATAGATTATTCGGTATTTTTCGTCCTCGAATAACTAGTTGATCTCTCTTGTAAACCTTGCAAGTGTCTTTTCTTCCAACATAACGGTACCCACGGGACGTCAACACACCAAGTGAAAGAATATTCCTAGCCGCACCTGGAACATACTTCACATTCAAAGCGGTTTTCACACTTCCATCATGAAGCTTGAAACGTACACTCCCGACACCTTCAATCTTCATCATTTGCTTACTACCCACTTTGATTTCACCAAATTGTCCCTTGCCGTTCAACGTCTCAAACATAGCACGATCATTGCATATATGTGATGATTCTGCATTACCCACTTTGGTTTTTCCTCTCTTAAAATTCCATCCATTGGAGTTTCCGTCATAAGAAACTCATCACTACCATTGTCAACTACATTCATCTCACCACCGTCGACTTTCTTTTTTCCCTTCGAATCTCGTAAACTCTTTAAGTCTTCACGAAATTGAGGACACCTTACTTGCATATGACCCTTATACCCGAAATAGTAGCATTCGACAACACTCATGTCTCGATCTCCTCCCATTCGAGACTTCGAACGCCCTTTCGAACTACCGCGTTGGAAATTTCTACCTCTTCTAGAGTCATCTGCGAGTAACAATTTATCGTTACTCGAGGAACTATCATTCTCTGTCATTCTCTCATTATCAAGCAACGCCTTTAGCACATCCTCAAATGTCAAAGTGGTCATCCCCGTCAACATAGTTTGCACAAATGGCTTATATGATTTTGGTAACGATGACAACATCAACAAGGCTTGTTCTTCATCTTTGACAGCATCATCTACATTAGCTAATTGACAAACTAACTGATTAAAAGAATTAGTGTGATCATGCAGAATTACTTCCTTCTTCAAGTTCCAACGAATACATTTCATCTTCAAAAATATCTAAGCGTCAACGTCTTTGATGCATAATATGCGTGAGCTGTGGCCCAATTATCCTTCGGTGTCTTCTCCTTTAAAATCACCAATGCCACCCGAATTGTACTCGAAGCCTTCTTTGGCATGTCTTCAAACATCATCATTTCATCATATGCTGGTTGTTTCTTCCTCCAAAGCTTCATCAATACCTTTTCTGTACCAACACATCATTAATTCGTCATCTTCCACACCGTGTAAATCATTCTATTCCCATCAAAATATCGGGATTCGAGAACTTGAATTCACTTGCCATCCTTTTAAAAAACAGCATTCCAAATCACAGACCGCTTGGAGCAGTAAAATCAACAAATAATTTGATCCTCTATAAAATCTGCCAAACACTGATTTTGGGACAAAAACTTTGACGGCATATAACTCTCTGCTGGAACGTCAAACGAAAAATCCCTTCGGCGAGATTGTAGATCTATGTGTCTAGAACATCCACTTCAAAATCGACGAAGATCCAACGGTTAATGAATCCACAATGTCAATTCTACCAACGCTGCGCAGAAGAATATGACGCACCATACACATTGGTATTTGTTCTTCACGTAATGGCCTCCTCCTAGTTGTATGATTCCTTCTTCTCGAACCTCGGCTCTGATACCACTTGTTGGGAATATTACACCCACGACAAATGATCCACAACTAATATCCAAAACCAAATATGTATAACGATATAATCAAAAATAACACACAAATTTTGCCACGGTTCAGCCCTTATGTGTTTTAAATAAAAAAGCATCTATATGCACGTAGAAAAATATTATTACTGGTTTTGTGATACAGATTGAGACGCTTCAACATCTAAAATAAAAATCTCAAAAAATCTCTCAAATGTTTTTCTAAACTCTCTTTTGGAATTATAAAAACCCTACATAATCATCATCTATTTATTTAGGCATAAACATTATCTTTTTTCTAATTTAAAACAAATATAATTTGATAATATTCTCTTTTTTTAATGTTAAAACATACTAATTTAGAAAATTACTCCTTGTTTTTCAAGGCTTTTCTAAATAATTAAGAAAAAACCACACGCCACATAATTTGAGTCATACCTTACTTGATTATGAAGATGATCTTTGAAATTTTATTAATTCATTGGTTAAAAATAAAGTTTTTTATTTTAACTATAGTTATTTGAGAGAGACTGCTACATAAGTGTCCACATTGGTTAATTAGCTTTGAAGTGCAAGTCTCACTTAATAATCCATTAAAAAAGGTTGTGAATTTGGCAAATTAGGTGGATTATTAACTCCCACCAAATTTAAGTATTATTTTCTTTAAAAACTTCAGGGTTTTCATACCATGCTATCACCATGGACATTAACCCTACTATTTATTTTTTTTTCGTTTTGAGAAGCATACAAATTAATGGATCATTTCTACTATATACATATAGGTAGGTAGTCCATTAGGTCACTATAATCACCTGTTAAGCTTCAAGACAAAAAAAAAAATAATAAAAAAATAAATAAACAGTTATTTTTAGTGTTTGTGAACCAGTAACATACAAACGTTAGTTTAGTAAAGATCTTTAAATTTTTTAGACTTTAATATTGATAATAAAAATAAGGAGGGTCCACACAGATTTTACGGAATTGGTTCTTGATGTTCATGAATTATCCTTGGGGGGGTTTATCAAGTTACGAGAATAGTCCCTGAGGTTATCCGTCGGTTGCAAAGTTAGTCCTTAACGTAAAACCTCGCAATAATTGTAAAACGACACAGTACAAACACCCCGTGACGAAACGCGGGTTCGCAAACCTCGTTAACATCGATTGCATATCCACTTTTGATATAGGCAGTCTAGAAATTATTATTTATTTATTTTTTTGCTTGTTTATCATAAATAAAATTATGTCATTAACAATCGATTTTTTTAGAAAATTGGATTTGTATGCATAAATGTGTTAAAATAAGGATATATAGTAAGTTGGCTGGGCTGGTTAGGGATGGGCATGAGACAGCCAGGTTACTATGTAAGTGCTATAAAAAGTCCACCCAAGTATTAGTGAAACCAGTCATGACTTGGGATATGCCAATGAAAATAAAATATCTAATTTAGTTATCTTTCATATCCATTCTATTCTACCATAATTTGTTTCCCAACATGATAAGATGATCGATTGACATGTGATAGTATAATGAATTTCTGTGCTGATAGGTATTTTGTACCCCATTAATCTTTTGGAATGACAGTGATACGTTAGGTAGACTAGATATGAATTAGACGCAGAACATTGTTGCAACTTATTGTTCGAGTAGTTAATACATGCATTTGGTCAATATTTGGCAGAGTTTATAAAAACCTTTTCCAGACGTATTGATAATTAGCCTTTCTAGCTTATCAATTTTTACAATAGGTGTAGTACTAGTATTACTAGATCCCACATTACAGAACGAAGCTCCATTATAATTGACATCTTTACTAGCCAAATTTGAAGTCCCCCCATTTATACACAAGATTACATCATTTTCAACCGAATTAAGTACATCAAATGAGTTTAGATTACTAACCTCTTTTCGAACCTCCTCATCTTTCTTCTTATTACCAATAGTGTTGGCATTATCATTTTTAGAAACAACTCTATAAACTTGTTTGGCTGGTTTAAATCCCACCTTAGGACCAACTGGAACACCTTTAGGAGATTGGCTATGATTCTTCAAGTTCTTCACCACATTTGAGACTATATTCTTGAGACACTCATCCTGAACATGACCAAAAACCTTACAACACGCACACCTGAAAGGTTTTCACTCATACTTAACACGAATAGTACACGTATAGAACCCATCCCCCAACAAGTTTAAACATAGCCACCACGATAGTATCTTTCAACTCCACATCGGCCCGACGCTCAATCAATGCTCTAGCATAGCTTGACCTACCCCATGATCGCATGCACATGTCAGATGTATAAGAGTCAAGCATCAAAAGAGTGCCAAGTTTGGTAGCAATGACATTCAAACCATCATCGCTAAATGCCGTCACATGGACACCATGGAGTTTAACCCAAACTGGAACATTAACAAAATCTTCTTTCAATAATTTCACATCCGGATTCCATTTTTTCAGAATAAATGAATTATTGTGAATTAACCACGGACCATTTTCATGCATTGAACCCAAACCATCCATAGAGCTAAAATGGAAGAATAATAACCCGGCAGACGAGTTAAACATTGATTTAACCAGTCCATATTCTACATGTGCACTATCGGTGGATGCCTGACGCAACTGACGATCAACCCTACTAACCCTTTAGGTCGATTGAACGAATAATCAAGAAAAAAGAAGAAGACGATTGCTTGCGCGCAAGTGACGGTAGATTGCAGTAGAAGCTTACATCTTGCATGAACAAGTAAGTAATTCTATAAACACCATTATTATGTGCATAGTTTTAGGTTATATCTCTAATTAAGATATCTTGGTATTTAGGGCTTGGTCTGCATGACGTTTATGTGTTTACTTTTCGTTGTATGTTTTATACGCCATGCGGGTGACCACCACAATCATACAAGGGTTACATTTTAAGAGGCAAGAATCATAACATTGTGATTTGCTTGTTTGTATGGTTGGCCAGTTCGTACTACTGCGACCTAATACTTTTGAGTATCTGTTATTGTCACAACTTTACTAGGGTTTCTACGTGTTGGTTGTGTGTGGACGTGTTGTTCGTACTAAGGTTTAGTGGACTGTAAGTGGGTTTTCGATTGCACGGTAAGAGTATGAAGCAAGGGTTTATGGGTTCGGGAGGGAAATGGGGTGGCCGAAAGCTCGATAAGTCTAAGGATAATAAGGCGTTTTGTTTGAATGATAGTTTGACGGCTACCAAGGATGTAGAAGATGAAGCAATGGGATCGTCCCCTAGCTTGTCAGAGGCTATAGGTAACATATCTCATACTAGAAGATCGGATAATACTGCTCACATGTAGCGCGAAACCGCAATATAGATGATGCCCACCTTCCAATTTTTAGTGGTAGCGTGACTATTTGATCACTAACGATCGACATGTTTTCCCCACTAAGGCACTAACGATCGACATATGATGTCGTGCATCCTGTTTTTTGCATGTGTGGTTGTGATCGGTCAATGTATAGGACGCGTTAAAAATATATGAAAAACCCATAAAACATAAATCTAAATACACGTGTTTAGCGTAGTTTACATTGTAGTCAAAGATCGACAGCTTTTCAAACCAATATACATAATACAATGATATTATTCACATTAAAAAACAACAATTCACACGTTTAGGATAATGTGTTTTGTGCACCTTATGCATATAATTTAATTTGATATTTTGTATATTTAAGCTAGAAAGAATTTCATACTTGTCAAGTTGTCATCATATCATACTCAAAAAAAATGAGAGTTCAAATCCCATCATGTCTTTTCTTTGTATCAGTTTGCTTATTCTTTTTGGAGTTACATACGAGTTCGGTATCTGCCCAGTGTCTCAGTGACCAAAAATCATCACTTCTGTCTCTTAAAAACGATCTCATATTCGACTTTTCATACTCGACCAAACTCGTGGGCCGTGGGGTGGAAAGCGTCGAATGTTGTGCTTGGGGCGGTGTCTCATGTGACGAAACTGGTCATGTCATAGTACTTGATCTTCGTAACGAAAGCATAAGTGGCGGGATTAAATCAGCTTCCAAATGGAAAGGTCTCTATCGGCTCGAGTTTCTTAGTTTTGGTGGCAACTTTTTAAGTGGGAATTTACCTGTGTCTTTGTTACAAATACCATCGCTATTAGGTCTGGATCTTTCAAACAATAAGCTATCTGGTCGTATTAGTGAGCTTATTCGTGTGTCGTCTAATAAGCTGATTAATCTAGATCTAAGTAGCAACTCGTTCCAAACGAGTTGGTTCGTGATGCCATTGTTGGAATTTTATAATCAGTTAACCATTAACACTACGAGTACGCAGCAAATATGGATCTAGTAAGGAGCATATGATTAACACACACAATAAATAAACAAAATGGAACAAAGGAAACTAACCCTTGAAGTCAACAGCAAATGATATGAAACAAAGTGACTAAGTGGTCACCTCTACGAGTGCTCACACAAACACGTCCAACGAATGCGCTCGGATGCTAGTCCTACTTCACGTGTATCCCAATACAACCTTTGTATTCCAAACACCCCTGAATATAGTCACTAATACCACTCTTGTGTATAGTACCGAAATCAGGAAGAAGGAATTAGGGTTTAACCGAATTCGGTTGTCACCGAATTAGGGCAATCACAACCGAAGTTCACCAAAACCTAAACCCTAATCGAAACTAATGATTGTCACTTCTTGAGAACCTGTAAACCAACCTTATGGACCTTCCTTAACTGTCTTGGGATCAAATCACAACTCCTAAAACTCTATTGAGGTCTACCGAATTACACAGCCAAGGAAAAGGGTAACCGAAAAAGACTTAAACTAATTAGGGTTTAAGTTGGATCGGCTGTTATGAATTAGGGGAGGAGGAAAACGTTTTTTCTGAGTTTGTTAGGTTAATGTGTCGTGTTATATGTGTTGAGGGGTGAGGTATATATAGCCTCAAGTCCCCCTCAATCATGATAAGACTTGAAGACTCAAAGTTTAAGTCTTATCATGACTTTAACACTTATCCTAGCTCTCTTCCCCTTATCACCAAAGTTCAATGCACCTAGACATCCCTCTAGATCCTTCCAACAGCCGGCTACTACTTAGGACAGCCTTAGGATCATGTCTTGATCACTTTATGTTCGAATGGTTTACTTTAGAAACGTAAGTGAAGTAATAAACGCACTCTAAATGTTTTAACGTGTGTACCCCCAATAGGCTCACACATTTCTAGTTGTACACGACTAATCCAACTACCACATTCCAACAATGTTGTATGCCCAACCCGATCTAGCTAGTTTAGGCTAGTGCCTATCACTTCAGTTGTGGCTAGAGCCGGCCAGTTAAACGACAAAACTTTTAGAGAGGACGAAGAGTCGTCGCTAAAGGCCGCTAAACGACAAAAAACCTATTCTTTTTGACTTTGACTTTCAACGACACTTTCAGCCCCTCCACCCAAAATTCACCCGCCAACTCGATTTGCATTTTCCTGCCGAAGTGCCGAACCTTTAGCGACACACGGTCCTCTCTTAAAGTGTGCTTGCTTAATTTTTCAGCTAATTTTAGTGATTTGTATCTTTGACCGTTTGACGAAGTGGGTCCCACAATTCGTCGACAAAAGCCTAAATCAAAAATAGACAGCATGCATGCAAGTAGTATGGGCTTATATATATGTACACGAGAGAAAGTATGGGCGTATATGGCATTATCAGGCGTGGCGTTTTGCAATAGAACAGAAATAGACAGCATGCATGCAAGTAGTCAAGCCCATCTCATGCATATTATAAGTCAAAACTCAACCATTCTAGCTAGCAGCTACATAAGTTTTTGTTATGATCCAAAAAAAATATATACTTATAAAATGAGTGTTAAAATATCGACATGGATTATGTTTATATTATTGTTTTTGAGATTACATCCAATAACGGCATCAAGAGGCCGATGTCTACATGACCAGAAATCATTGCTGCTTTCGTTAAAAAATGGTCTCAGATTCAGACTGATGCTAGCTTCTTGCAAGATGAATTAAATTCCAGATTTGAGGAATCTTTCGGGTAATCTTTTAAATGGCGAGAACCAATCCGGATCTGAAATCTTGAGGTGCAAAAAAATCGGTTAGAACCGGTTTCCGGTTTTTAGAAAACCGGTTTTTCTAATAACCGGTTTCGGTTTTTCCGAAATCGGTTTTTTTCGGTTATCTTCAAATTAGGATTTTTTGCATCTTGCAAGAAGCTAGCCTAAGTGTGTCGAGTTTAGCAAGTGACGAAAATGAAGATGATTCTTTTGTGTTTGCAATGACCGTAAGATTATTATACGAAAGTACAATAATTCGTGTAACCAAAATTCTAACAAAGAAATAAGGATCTCCAAAAGATGAGAATGGAGATGCGAAGAAATAGCCATTTATTATAGGCATATTGTCAAATACTTGTTAAGTGCTGCATCAAATACCTTGACATATTGTGATGTTTAAATTTATAATGGCCTTTTCAAACTATAATTCTTACCTTTTCGAAATTTACACACATCGGTCCATCATTTTTGGCGTGTCACGTTTCCTTGCGAACATTCTCTAAACCTTCAGTAACAACTTTAATTTCCCTTTTTTAAGGGTAACCAATTTAATCCTAATGGCAAGACCTGAAAACACGCTTTCTTTATATAAGTACACAAAATGACTTTCCGCAGTAATAACCAAGTTATCAACATATAAACATAACGGGTGAAACAACAAACTGAAATAATGGTAAAATGACTAAAGTAGACACTCTAGAATTTCACCATTTCTTTTTTAGAGGGGTATTCATGGTCTTTATATATATATATATATAGAAACGAAAGTGCAGATCCGTGGTGTTTTTGAATCAGCTGAACCTCATAGATTGAAATTGTTTTTTTTAATTGGTGATGGAATCGGTTGCAATGATTTGAAAATGATGGGGGAAATTCACAATGAAATGATTGATGAGAAAGACTATACACAAGATTCATTTAAAGACTTATTTTTGGATAGGCATTATGACATTAAATCAAGAGTTAAGTACATTTTTGGTCCTTGTGGTTTGGTGCGATTTCACTTTTGGTAAATTCAAAAAAGGTTTGGTTTTGGTCCAAAAACATAGTTTCGGTCCACTTTAAGTCCAATCCCCTGAATTTGCACTAAAATTTTTGGACTAAAAGTGAAACGAAACTATGTATTTTGGACCAAAAGTGTAACGAAACTATGTCTTTTAGACCAAAAGTGGAACGAAACTATGTGTTTTGGACCAAAACCAAACATTTTTTATTTTTGGACCAAAAGTGAGAAAATGCACCAAACCACAGGGACCAAAAATGTACTTAACTCTTAGTATAAATTATGATATCAAAGACAGTAGTCCTAGTTGTTGCTATAAAGTTTTGAATCTATAATATATTGTATATACCAAGACGTGTGCTTTAATTTCCTTTTATAACATTGAATCACAACATACAACTTGACATACAAAGCTGGGCAATCCTACCGATATTACTACAAATTTAATGATAAATAAAAGAATGAGAATTTCTAAATTAGTGTAAGATAACAAGGAATCTTTTCCTTGCACGTTGTGACGAGATAAAATTATATACTTATGGTGAGATAAACTTCTTTTATACTATTGATTTTGAATTAATACATGCAAACATTAAAAAATTTGTTTTGTATGCATGAGTACATTTTTTTAATATTTTCTTAAAACATTAAAATAAAAACATTACGTAATTTAAATAAAATAAAATATCACACTTAAATTATTTTTTATACATTTTATGAACTAATAATAAAAAAATTAATAACTAACAACGGAAATTTTCTATTCATAAAAAAATAAAAATGCATAAACACCGTACCACTTTAAAGATGGGTTAATTAGCAAGTACATATCTCATCTTACCAAACTTTTACATAAAGGAAATATGATAGTTATTACTTAAAAAATTCAGAGACTTACACTAGTTATTTCTTAATGAAATTAGGGACCTACAGTAGAAAATCAATGACTAACGGAAGAACTAACAAAGAAAACCTAAAGACTATGCATTTTAAAGACTATACATTTTAGAGACTAATGGAAGAAGTAAAAGACAGAATCAAAGGATTAACATGTACTAAAAAATAACCACTAAGGATTAATAATATATGTTACTAAAAAATCAAAGGACTAACATCTAATAAAAAATAACCATGAAAGATTAATAATGTATGTTATTAAAAAAATTGGATTACTAACATGTAATTACAATTAACCACCAAATAAGAATAATGTATATTAATAATTCATTTAGGACTAATAAAGTATGTTATTAAAAAATCGAAGGATTAACATGTAATAAAAGGTAGCCACAAAAAACTAATAATGCATATTATTAGGAAAATCAGAAAACTAACATGTAATAAAAGTTAACCACTATTAATTTATAGTGTGTATTACTATTCATGAAATAGTGTCAGAATAGTAAAATAATATTTGATAAATGTTAAGGTTTTTAATATGAAATTTTATGGTCATTATTGACACATTTGAAACTGGTATAAATGTCCTCATCTTAGAGCATCTTTAATGTGTGGACTAAATATAACTTTTGCATTAAAATAGTGAAAAAAATGTTAAAATCTTTTCCAATGTGTTTATTAAACTTAAGGGTGATCAAGGTTCGAAAAGCGGACCGGACTGAATTTGTGCAAAACGCCGGACCAAAGACCGGACTGAATTGGTCCGGTCCGGTCCGGTTCCGTCTTTGGTTCGGTCCGGTTCAACAAAACATAATTGCCGGGTTTTTTGTAAGACCGAACCAGACCGGACCGATGACCAAATTTAAGGAAAAGCATGGACCGATGACCAGACCGAAATATGTTCTGTCCGGTCGGTCTAGTTCGGTCCGGTCCAGTCGACGGTCCTATATGCTCACCCATAATTAAACTTAGCAATAAAATAATGTATGTAATGAATAATAGTAAACACACAAATTGCATCAAATATAGTGTTTTACTATTTATTGCACTAAATACTATTCTTGATATTAGATACTCCCTCCGTCCCAAAATTATTGTCTCTATTGATTTTTCAAGTCTTTTTCTTTCAACTTTGTCTTTAAATATTTTTGTTTGTGTTATATAATACTTGATGAAAATTATAATAATGAATATACATTTAAAAACCAATCAATTCATATATTTTGCATCTAGTATTATATAACACAAACAAAAATATTTAAAATAAAAGTTAGAAGAAAAATACTTAAAACGGGAAATAATTTTGAGACGGAGAGAGTACTTGTTACTTTACTAATTCTTTGATATATAATACAAATAATAAAAACTAATTTATATAATTTTTTTTTTGAGTTTCACATTTATATCATCTAAATGGGCTCAATATTGATAAATATTATTGTATTTATATTTTTATAAATATTACATTATCATGTATCATAATAATTTAAAATATAATTAGTGTAAATATACAGTGAACTTATTGGAGCAATATTTATATAGTGCAAGCACATTCTATGATTCCTTTTTAATACTATTTTAATGTAAATTGATAATGCTTACATTCGAGTGTCTAACACTATAAAGAAGCAAGTAACAAAATAAGCTTAATCAAACAACTCCTAACTTATTCTCTCGAAAACAATAGTAGTCCTTGAAATATTTACCTTTTAAAGTTTACAAAACATAACAAAAGTTGAAACATAGGTTGGCAACTCGTAACTTATATCTGACCGGTATATTAACCTTTAATTTTACTACTTTACAATTCATTTTTTTAGATATGTTCAAAAAACATGTTTAATACTCTAATGTCACATGTTGCTTTTTTGAACTTATTGACATGTTACTTGGCATATACGACAAAATGCTCTTATGTATGCTTATTACTGATGCAAGCATCAGATTAGTTTGCTACCTATCATTATGACAGTGTGATATATCTCTAGCCTTTGTTATTATTTTATGGTTTTTGTGTCAATCTTGTAACTTGTTGCAACATCTAGTTTAAATTGAGTGATAAAAAGGACATATAAATTCGATTCACCACCTATCCTTTTAATAGCCATAAAAACAATGATACTAACAGAATAATGCATGTCGATATTTTAACACTTATCTTTGTTCTCATTTCGGTTTTCATACTAGCCAATAGCCATTGATGCTTTCTATATACTAGTCAAACATGATATTCAAAACATGGAAATATCTGTTCGGTGATAATTCAAGATCTGTATATATTATAAATTATGATATCAAAGACAGGAGTACTATTTGTTGCTGTAAAGTTTTGAATCTACTATATTGTATATACCAATGCCCGTCCTCTGATTCTCTTTTTTATCTCCTCATCACGTGGAGAACTCACCTGATTACGTGGAGAACTCACCTGTTCACATGGATAACTTTCTTGATTTATCAGAGGATCCTTTTGGTTTAAAGAAACTCATTATTGAAGTAGAAAAAAAATGCACCAATGTAAAACAAGCGGCGAGTGGAAGCGATCCATTATTCCAACCGGGGTTTACCCCACTGAACTCGAATCAATCAGAGAATGAGGCTGTGAAAAATGTTGCTCATAAGTACATGTCTCTTGGTGGTTCCAAACACGCCCACATTAACTCTTTAGCTGCATCTCCAAAAAAGTTTATTAGCATTGGTCAAGCAATGGGTTTCGGCATGAAAGGGTATGAATAAGACAATAGAAGATTTTTTTTTTGGTAAAGGGGTTCCCCGATAAATGTATTACTCCAAAAAATATTTAAGTACAATGGATGTGGGTGAATCCCACATCTCAGGCCGTTACATAGGCGAAAGCTAACATAACAAGCACAACTACTCCAAAGGAGGATACGACTATGAATAGATTACAATTGACCCAAACATAAAAAAAATCCATTTCTTCTTCCGACCACGGGCCGTGATATCAAGCTCATCATAAATACCATGAAGGTTATTAGACATATCATGACTATCATACACATCATCATCATAAGGTTCGTAGTCATCATCCTGTTTCGTTTCCTTCTATTGTTCCCACAAGCTATTTGTTCCACGACCACTGTCACTAGCACCTTTCAAACCTGTTAATGCCGTAAAAGTTGTGTGTTCATCGAACACCTCTTCCACTTCACTATCACTATCCGCGTTTACCGTAGAAACAACATTCGATAACGGCTTCCCATCATCATCCACAAGAAGAAGTTTCGATTCAATCAACTGTCTTTCAAATTTATCAATCATTTCTGCTATAGGTTTAGTACTATTACTACTAGATGTGACCCCCTTTCTAGCCGAACTTGAATTCCACCCATTCGTTCCTAAGTCATCGTCATTTTCAATCGAATTAAGCGCGTCAAATGGGTTTAATTTACTGACCTCTTGTATAGACACTTCAGCTTGCTTCTTTTTACCACTAGTGCTAGCACCATTCTTATTAGAAACAGGCCTGTAATTTTTTTGTTGATTTAAAACTAACCTTTGGACCAACTAGAACACCTTTAGTAGCTTGTCTAAAATTATTCAAGTTCTTTACCATATCCGAAGTGATTTTCTTAGGACACGCATCTAAAACGTGTCCAAAAACCTTGCAATTCAAACACTTGGGAGGTTTCCACTCATATCCAACACGTATAGTACACATATAGAACCCCTCACCAACAAGTTTGGGCATAGCATTACGATAGTATCTTTCAACTCTACATCAGCTCGAAGCTCAATCATTGCTCTAGCATAACTTGACATACCCCATGATAACATGCACATGTCAGATGTATAAGAGTTAAACATCAAATGATTGCCAAGTTTAGTAGCAATGACACTCAAATCATCCTCAACGTGAAGCATATTATATAATTAATAAATATATAACAAGTATATATATTAATTACATAATAAACGTACTCTTCGTGTCTTAACGTGTGTGCCCCCAATAGGCTCACATATTCGTAACGTATACGGGCTAGTCAACTACCATAACCCAACACGAGTATCTAATACATATGAATCGAACAATCAAAGTGTTCGATTCCCCCTTTATCAACTTACTTATCATATCCATTCATTCATATAGGATTCAATTTCTCCTCATGCAGTGCACTGGTAGATGACTGACATGTGATAGTATATGCATTAATTTCTCTCCTGATATAACATGCCATATGTATTTTCTACCAAGTTTGAATGAATGACAGTGATACATTGCAATATATAGTTGGGATGGTATGAATTCATCATCTTTTCTAGTTATATGATAATGTACTACATACGTAGTAGACAAGATACGTAGAATAATAATACACTTGAAACTGATCAAGGCCGGGGTTCAATTATGTGCATTGATCATCTTTCTTGTTGTTGCATACATTATTTCATATAAAAAGTCTGATACACTTTAATTTGAATAATAACCATACAAAACAACAAAATAAGACCATACATTTTTAGGTGTTACCATCAGTGTGAAAAGTTGTATGATCAAATCCTGTTTTTACCGGTAGGTACTAACAAGTCTTGCTCAACGGGGGACCGCATAGCCCTTTGTTTCCCTCATACGACAAGTTTGTAAATGTCGGAAACCAACGTCCCCCTTGTGGTATCTTTCCAGACAGACGATTATACGAAACATTTAGGAACTCAAGTGACATGAGTCTGGTAAGCTGCTCAGGGATCCTCCCACTTATCTTGTTATTCGAAAGATCTACGTTATCTAAACTCTCCCGTGCTTTCCATCAATGGAATCGTACCGTTATGAGTTACTTGAATAGTCCGTTTACGAAGTAATCTGGATTTGTTTTTTCACTTGGAATGATTCCAATACACTTTATCTATCGGGAGATCGAAAAAGGAGATGCATAACGAGAGTGATTAGTGCATCCTCCGAAATCTACTGGGATAGTCGATCCAAACTTGTTAATTTCGGAGTAGTTGACAAATAAATTCCAGTTGGTGGAACCGGGTTATCTCTTTGAGCTTATCTAGAAACTAAGATCAAGAAAGATTAAGTGATGGGAAACAGTGTAAGGTTTGTGACTCGGGAAAAGCTTATTATTGTGACAATTTCAAAGACCCAAGGAGATCCGTTACCATGATTCCAGATTCCAGTTTGGTTATTTCACTTTGAAAAGATTAATCCGAAAAAGATCTAAATTCCGAAGAGAAACTGATTCTTCAAATTAGTGGGATATTTTTAGCATATTGCAAGAGCTAGCCCGACTGTCTCAGATTAACAAGTGAGGTAAAGATGATGGTTCATTTGTGTTTGGAAATGACCGTAAGATCATTATTCGAAGATCATGTTCGCTAAGATTTTTTAACTTTACCAAACACATTAAAAATGTACACTCCAGAGAAGTTGTTCACGAAAGGTTTTAAGAGATTAACAAGTGATGAAAAAGATGATGGTTCATTTGTGTTTGGAATGACCGTAAGATCATTATACGAAAGATCAAGTTCCCTAAGTTTTTTTAACTTTCCAAACACATCTAAATGTACACTTCCAGAGAAGTTGTTTCCAGAAAGTGTAAGAGTTGAAATGGAGGGAAGTTTGAAAATGAATTCAGGTAGTGGCCCTTGGAATCTGTTGTTTAGTGAAAGATCCAACGATTCTAAATATCGCATGCTTCCATCAACCGGAATCGGACCTGTTAATGCGTTACTTGATATGTCCAGAACACGAAGGAATTCGGCATTATTTATCGACTCAGGAATGACCCCAACCACTTTACTATTGGAGATGTAAAACGAGAATGCCCACTACAAGAAAAATGCCTTTTGGCGATATTCGTAGCGACATGTTTAGCGACGTATTTGATGCCAGCGATGAAACTAGCGACTTAATGTGGTAGGTCGCTAATATGAGTCGCAATTTTTTGCGACATTGTCTTCCTCGACGCTAAAATGTTGCGACAATATGAGACTTACTGTTAATTGTTATGCCGTAAAGTATAGCGGGACCTTTATGTATTATATGTGCTTTCTCTATGTCGTATTTCTGAAAGAAGTCGCCTTCTAAGTCGCTATACACATCGCTTAGTCTTATTAAATGTCGTATAGTGACGCAATTTAGGTCATTCTTGTATGTTACTGTTTATCATGTGGGAATTATAACAATTGTTATTTACTCTGGAAATATTTTGAAGATATGGATATAATATAAATAAATAAATTATGTTTATAAAATGACCTGACTAGTTGTGTAAATACTTGAATTATATATGTTATTGTATATACCCAGACGCGTGCTTTGATTCCCTTTTTCATCTTATACGTACGAGGAACAATTGTTATTTACTTTAGAACAGTTAATTAAACATGTACGTAAATCACATACCTTGTTACTGCTCAGCAAATCACGAACAACCGAATCCTCCTTGTGCTTAAATACCCACGTCGTAAATACAAAGAGAGAAACCAAAACCACTGTTATGCCAAATCCAATATCACACTAACGTGCTGGGTAACGATACTATTAGCTGTAGGCTTTGATGTTTTGACCACAGATCCGTTTAGAGTATCTAATACATATGAATCGAACATTCAAAAGAGTTCGATTCCCCGTTATCAACTTATTATCATATCCATTATTCATTATAGGATTCACAATTTCTCTCATGCAACGTGCACTGGTAGATGAAGACATGTGATAGTATATGCAATAATTTTTCTCTCCTGATTATACATGCCATATGTATTTTCTACCAAGTTTGAATGAATGTGACAGTGTTACATTGCATATATAGTTGGATGGTTGAATTTCATCATCTTTTCTTGTTAATATGATAATGTCTACATACGTATTAGAAGTCTAAAGATTCGTTTAGAATAATTATAAACTTGATAACTGATCAAGGCGGGGGTTCAATTATGTGCATTGATTCATTTTACTTGTTGTTGCATAATTGATTTCTTATAAAAAGTCCTGATACACTTTATATTTGATTATTAACCCATACATAACAACAAAATAAGACCTATTCTTTTTAGGTGTTACCATCAGTGTAAAGTTGTATGACTCAAATCTGGTTTTTACCGGTAGGTAGATCAAGTTTGCTCAAACGGGGGACCGCCATAGCACTTTGGTCCCTCATACGACAAGTTTGTAAAATGTAGGAAACCATAACGTCCCCTTGTGGTATCTTTCCAGACAGACGATTATACGAAACATTTAAGAACTCAAGTGACATGAGTCTGGTAAGCTGCTCAGGGATCCTCCCACTTATCTTGTTATTCGAAGAATCTAACGTATCTAAATCTCCCGTGCTTCCATCCAATGGAATCGTACCTGTTAATGAGTTACTTGATAAGTCCTGTTTACGAAAGTAATCTGGCTTTGTTTATCGACTTGGGAATGATTCCAACCACTTTACTATGGGAGATCGAAAAGGAGGATGCAGTGATTAGTGCATCTCCGAAATCTACTGGGATAGACGATCCAAACTTGTTATTCGAGTAGTTGACAACATAAATTCTGTTGGTGGAACCGGGATATCTCCTTTGTGTTATTTTGTACTAGATCAAGAAGATTATGTGATGGAAAAGTGTAGTAGATTTGTAGACTCGAAAAACTTATTATGTGACAATTTCAAAGACACCCAAGAGATCCGTTAACCAAGATTCCTGAATCCAGTTTGGTTATTTCTCCTTTGAAAAGCAATTATACGAAAGATCTAAAATTACGAAGAGAAATGATTCTTCAAATTAGGATATTGTAGATCTTGCATAGAAGCTCTAGCAGACGGTCTCGAGATTAATCAGTCGATTGAAAGATGATGGTTCATTTGTGTTTGGAATGACCGTAAGATCATTATACGAAAGATCAAGTTCGCTAAGATTTTTTAACTTTCCAAACACATCTAAATGTACACTTCCAGAGAAGTTGTTTCCCGAAAGTTTAAGTGTCGAAATGGAAGGAAGTTTGAAGATGAATTCAGGTAGTGGCCCTTGAAATCTGTTGTTACTCAGATCAAGTTCCCTAAGTTTTTTTAACTTTCCAAACACATCTAAATGTACACTTCCAGAGAAGTTGTTTCCAGAAAGTGTAAGAGTTGAAATGGAGGGAAGTTTGAAAATGAATTCAGGTAGTGGCCCTTGGAATCTGTTGTTTAGTGAAAGATCCAACGATTCTAAATATCGCATGCTTCCATCAACCGGAATCGGACCTGTTAATGCGTTACTTGATATGTCCAGAACACGAAGGAATTCGGCATTATTTATCGACTCAGGAATGACCCCAACCACTTTACTATTGGAGATGTAAAACGAGAATGCCCACTACAAGAAAAATGCCTTTTGGCGATATTCGTAGCGACATGTTTAGCGACGTATTTGATGCCAGCGATGAAACTAGCGACTTAATGTGGTAGGTCGCTAATATGAGTCGCAATTTTTTGCGACATAGTCTACCTCGACGCTAAAATTTGCGACAACTATAGCGACTTGTTAATATATGCCGCTAAAGAATAGCGACTTTATTATTATATGTCGCAATTTATGTCGTTATTTCTGAAAGACGTCGCCATCTAAGTCGCTATACACATCGCTAGTCTCTATAAAAGTCGCTACTAGTGACGCAATTTAGGTCATTCTTGTATGTTACTGTTTATCATGTGGGAATTATAACAATTGTTATTTACTCTGGAAATATTTTGAAGATATGGATATAATATAAATAAATAAATTATGATATAAAAGACCAGACTAGTTGCTGTAAATATTGAATCTATATATGTTATTGTATATACCCAGACGCGTGCTTTGATTCCCTTTTTCATCTTATACGTACGAGGAACAATTGTTATTTACTTTAGAACAGTTAATTAAACATGTACGTAAATCACATACCTTGTTACTGCTCAGCAAATCACGAACAACCGAATCCTCCTTGTGCTTAAATACCCACGTCGTAAATACAAGAGAGAAACCAAAACCACTGTATGCCAAATCCAATATCCACACTAACGTGTAAACGATCACCTATAGCTGCTAGGCTTTGATGTTTGAACCACGATCACGTACGAGTATCTAATACATATGAATCGAACAATCAAAGTGTTCGATTCCCCCTTTATCAACTTACTTATCATATCCATTCATTCATATAGGATTCAATTTCTCCTCATGCAGTGCACTGGTAGATGACTGACATGTGATAGTATATGCATTAATTTCTCTCCTGGATCTAAACATTGCATATGTATTTTTACCATGTTTGATTGAGTTTGACAGTGGGTTAAATTGCAATATATAGTTGGGATGGTTTGAATTTCATCTTCTTTTTCTAGTTATTATGATTATGTATACATACGTTGTAGACAAAGGATAGTAGAATATTATAACACTTTGAAACTGATCAAGGCCGGGCGGGGTTCATTATGTGCATTGATCATCTTTCTTGTTGTTGCATACCATTTTTTCATTTAAAAAGTCGGTTTACCTTTAATGTGAATAATAACCATACAAAACAACAAAATAAGACCATACATTTTTAGGTGTTACCATCAGTGTGAAAAGTTGTATGATCAAATCCTGTTTTTACCGGTAGGTACTAACAAGTCTTGCTCAACGGGGGACCGCATAGCCCTTTGTTTCCCTCATACGACAAGTTTGTAAATGTCGGAAACCAACGTCCCCCTTGTGGTATCTTTCCAGACAGACGATTATACGAAACATTTAGGAACTCAAGTGACATGAGTCTGGTAAGCTGCTCAGGGATCCTCCAATTTTCTTGTTTATTCGAAAGAATTCTAACGTATCTAAATCTCCCGTGCTTCCATCCAATGGAATCGTACCTGTTAATGAGTTACTTGATAAGTCCAGTTTACGAAGTAATCTAGCTTTGTTTATCGACTTGGGAATGATTCCAACCACTTTACTATGGGAGATCGAAAAGGAGGATGCAGTGATTAGTGCATCTCCGAAATCCACTGGGATAGACGATCCAAACTTGTTATTCGAGTAGTTGACAAACATTAATTCCAGTTGTGGAAACCGGGTATTCTCCTTTGGCTTATTGAAACTAAGTCAAGAAGATTATGTGTTGGAAAAGTGTTTAAGGCTTTGTAGACTCGAAAACTTTATATGTGACAATTTCAAAGGTCCCAAGAGATAGTTACCAAGATTCCAGATTCCATGTTTGGTTATTTCACCTTGAAAAGATTTATCCGAAAGATTCTAATATTCCTAAGAGATAATGATTCTTCAAATTAGGATATTTTAGCATCTAGCAAGAAGCTAGCCCGACGTCTCGAGAATTAACAAAGTGATGAAAAAACGATGATGGTTCATTTTGTATGGTAACAACAATATAAGAAATAAATGAAGAAATCTTGGGTTGATAAATCATAATTCTTATAAACTGCATTTATGAATGATTAATGCTAAAATAAGTAAAGTGATCCTCCCTTGGACTGCTTGGTGGAATGCTTCATCTTCTAGAGGCCTTGTTCGCCTCTTGGTATTGTGTTGTGAAGTGTTGAAGTGAGTGATGCTGAATGAGTCGTCCAAGCCCTCTTTTTATAGGTATCCAAATTGTTATGGCGTAACAATTATGAATACGTTACGACGTAACCTTGCTTACGTGGGCTTCCATTCTCTAGGCTTAAATTATGTTACAGCGTAACCTTGTCGTCTGTGTTATGCCGTAACACTGACTCGGATAAGCCATCCTCTTTGATGATGATGGTTATGCTGTAAAGAGGACGAAGATTTTACGCCATAAAGGTAGTGCTGACTCAGTTCTTCATTAAAATTTGTTACGGCGTAAACCCCCGTAACTAGCCTTGAACTCTTCACTTGAATGAATTCCACGTCCAATTCCCGCGTCTTTTGCTCAAATGCTCGCATTGCACCTGAAAACTAAATATAAGCAACTAAGTAGTGTATTCAGACATTTATAACATAATTGTAAGCATTTTATAGGGAATTTGATACTAAAATGTATTAGCTATTTGATGTTATCAAATATCCCACCACTTGACTTCTACTTGCCCTCAAGTAGAACTGTTAGAATAATTCATAAAAAGATTTCACAATTTAACTGGGAGAAATGAATTTATAAGTCACTTATGCTAGAAAACATCAAAGCCGAACACCTCACAAAAAGGGGATTAAAAACACTCAACTCTCATGACTAATCTTAGTGTTTCATTTTGGGGTGATTGTTGATCCCAATCGAATAGATCTTTACTAGCTTGTTAAAGCTTAGTTGTATCTAGATAGATCCAAACCAACTATATTAGAAACAATGATTATGAATATCACAAACTATGTGGAATCTAGTTTGCAATACTAAGAAGAACAACAACACAAAGTAACAAGATCTTTACTAAACTTTCAATATATTTATTGCTAATATTCTGCCTAGGTTACAGAATAACTAACTATGAGATGTGTATTCTATGTATGTGTGTCTAAGTATGCCGTAGGGTTCCTTTTATACACTAAGGAAAAACCCTAATGGCTTACAAAACGCGTTAAGTGATCATGCATATCTATTCCTAATATATCTTATGCATATCACATAAGCAGTACTAACTTCTTATACTAACAGTACTAATAAACTAACTACCAGTACTAATAAACTGACATTTTATACCGGCAGTACTAACTATAACTAACAGTACTAACTATTAAAACTAGCCATACTAAGTCTTCCTTGGCAGTACTAAGTTGAATCAGCAGTAGAAACTTGTAAAAACCCTTAATTCCCAACAATCCTCCCCTAAACTTGTGATTTACCCTTAAATCATCAAGTTTCTCTGAAATATACCTTCTTAGCCTTTTCAGAGAAACACTTCATCTTTTTGGTTTGTTGGCTTCTAGGAAAATCTTCATATGTAGATCTTTGGCCATCTCACTATCTTCTTCTACTTGCAGTCTTCTACTTAGCATCAAATTCATTACTGCAGTTGACAATGGATAATCCTTTTCAGTCAACATATAGATGTCATGTCCTCTTATTGAAGATACATGATGTACTCCACATGTACCATACAGTCTCCATGTCAAAGGATCATACATATATCTTTGTAGCTTCCACAACACATCATCTTTATCAGGTTCAAACAGTCTCTTTAGCTCCACCTATAAAGCTATTTCCTTGTCTTTAGTGGGTTCTACTGATCTAAATATTTCTTTAACTAAACTCCATAATGTAACAAGGTCTTCTCTGTCAAATCCTTGGAGCATATCTTCAAAGACTTGATAAGCCTTTGTGATGTTTCCAACCCTGATAATCTTCCAATATTTTCTTGATCCTTCAGTATGAATTTCCCAGTCTATGATAGGATATTTTACTTGTAAAGCTTCTACCTTAAACTCTTCTACTGGAACTATCTCCAACATCTTCTTAAGTTCTTCTTTAGATAATTCTTTTGGTTCTTTAGTTGGTTGTTCTTGAATAGGCTCTGACCTTGAAGCTTCAGCTGCCCTTAACTTCTTGAAACTCTTTTGAAGTAGTGTCTCTTCTGCAATTCTCTTTGTCTTTGTCTTTTCAACTTTTGTATCCTTCTTAAACAAAGTTTGTATCTTATTATACTCCTCTTCAAATATGGGTCTGATCTCATCATAGCTCATTCCTTTGAAGTAACCCATCTTGTATCTAGCCATGTTCTTTAAATAAATCATCATATTCTTCCTTGCTTGAGCTACTGATATTGGTTTCTTCTTGAGTGTTTGATATCTCTTTATAGCATCGACTGTCTTCCTTGAACTTGTTCAGCAATAGTATTCTAGTCAATATTATCAGTTTGTTCTCTTTCATCCAACTATTTTTATAATTCTAAGGATTTTTCAAAATCAGTCCTTTTATGTTCTTCTCTTGCTGCAGCTCTTGCCATTTCTTCATCATTTAGATTCTGAGCTACCTTTTCATTGGTAGTAATCTGTTCTTTACCTTGAACTCCCTCAGCAGTACTACAAAGACCTCTAGCAGTACTAACTCTTGAACTGTCAATACTTCTTCTTCTTCTTCTTCTAGTGTAGGTCTTTACTCTTTCTCTGGATGCATCTGCAAGGATCTTAGCTGCACTGAGAACACCTAGTTGAGCTTCAGAACTCTCTTGACTTTGTTCTTCACCTTGTATAACTTTTATAGGAGTAAATTGCTGCAATGTGAATCCTTTACCTAAGTTAATTTCCTCTATTATACTCCTCCTTTGAAGGTCATCATTAGTCTGATTCAAATCAATCTCAACTCCTTCATATTCTATCTCTGTCATCCTCCCCTGTTTGGAAGGATCCTCTGAACCTAAATCCTCTTCATCATTAGAAATTACCAGCCTTGCCTTTCTCCTTTCTGTGGTAGACTTTAGCTTTTCTTCCAAATGTTTGACCTTCTTCACCAACTTTGTAATAGCCTTACCATAAATCTTCTTAGTCTTTTTGAGATCTTCCTCCAAGCTGGTGACTTTGTTAGATAATTTGGTACATAAGTCCTTTAATTCATTAAGTTTCTCGTTGCCCTCATCACTTCCAAGTGTGTGACCTCCTGGGAGAGGTGAATCATGGGGCATGGGAGGTGGTGGCTGTGGAATTGTTGTTTCATATAAAGGTGGGGATGAAGTAGTAGGTTCAGTTGGATGTGGTGCATAAGAAGGTTATTCTTGTGATGATGTTGGTTGAGATGTTGTGGGTTGTGAGGTAGATGGAGAAGCTATGGGTGTGTGTTGGGACTCAACAGAGAGTGTTGGTCCTTCTTCCTGACCAGATTGGTCATGAATCAGCATAGTATCAAATAGAGGTATGTGTACCCCTGAAAAACCTCTTTTCATGTTGCTAAAAAGCTTTTGTGTTAATGGGGGAGCAACATATATTCTGTTATGTGGATTAAGAAACCTTTTCTTTTTATTCAAAAAGATTTGTTTAAATCGTGGATACATCAAAAAATTTGTTTTACTATCCACATTTTTCACCATACCATCAAAAATTAGTTTTGAAAACTTAAAAGTCCTGTTTGTAGCTAAACAAATGATTGCAGTTGCAATATTACTAGAAAATTGTTCCCATTAAGTTTTCTTAGGAATTAAACAATGTAATATGGTAAGGATCAAAAATATCCATTAGGGTGAAAATTTACCTTTTTGAAAAGTAAGTTTGTCATTATTTGAAACATACCCCATTAGAGTGAATTGATCAAAGATTTCAGTAATAGGCAAAGAACTAATACCATCTGCATCTGTTAATTGGAGATGTCTCCTAACAGATGCTTCAGTAATAGCAATTATTTGCCCATCAATTGTAATAGTTAGCTGTTGTTCTCAATCATTGACTATTTTGACAGTAATAGTCTGCCAAAACTGTTCAATTAGAGAAACATAGATAGTAGGGTTTGCAGTTAAAGCATACCTAATATGGCTACCAGCAAGAAAGTCTACTATCTGTTGGAATTCTTCACTTCCAGCTGGCTTTTGAAGAAAAGCCACCATGTTATGCTTGTCGCAAAAGTCCATATTAGCCATGTGCATATAAGTTATGAGCAAAAGACTGATGTGAGTGTTGGGTTAAGATCAATTTAGAATGAATTAGTGTTTACTAAAAGCAATTGAGATTTTATAAAGAGTGTATAAGGTTATGAAAGCAGATGAATGAATAAATTGCATCTTTAGCTTAAAAGAAATCGTGTAAAGAAGGTAAAGATTACAATTATCCAAATTAAGAACCTTATATACTCAGTCAGTTGCGTAAAAACCTCAACGGTAATATTCAAAGAGTTGAAAATTTGTTATTGACCAAACAGTGTAAACGGTAACCCAGCAGTACTAATATTAGCCTAGCAGTATTAACTTTTGTCTAGCAGTACTAATATTTTTGCCCATAAGTATTAAGAATTTGCCTAGCAGTATTAACTTTTTTCCAATAATCATGCAACAACATGCCTCTATTCATCACAAACACACTAGAAACAACTAGATAGACATGTGAGAATTCATGAGGATCCATATTTATGCATAACCCGTAAATAGAAGTCAAAAACTGTTAACCAAACTAAAATACTACTTTTGACCCATTTCTTCCAAATTTAACCTCAAGTCATCCCACCATCTTAGTTGGAAGTATAGTTTTTGGCAAACTATCAGCCATCAACGGATTTGATTATTCTTTACCAGTTGTCGTTTGCCCTGGAATAGCCAATTCTTTCTTGTTGGTTAGACATGGTGAATTGATTACCATTTGTTGTGTGGTGTATAACCAACACTGAAAGGACATTCATGCTATCAGCAATATCCTCCCCTCAAATCCAACCATACTGCTTTGCTTAACCTGCAAATATTAGCCTAAAACCAAGAAAATACAATAACAGTACTAACTTAGCAGTATTAAGTATAACTAGCAGTACTAATTATACTTAGCAGTATTAACTAACAGCTAACAGTATTAAGTATACCATTGCTATACCATCAGCACACAAGACAAATTCTGTTCAAACCAATCATCCTCCCCTCAACCAATGCCACTATAGGTTGAGCATTCCAATGCTAACAATCAAAAAGTTGAATCTTCCCACATCAAATGCCTTTGTGAGTAGATCTACTACATTGTGGTCTGTGTGTATCTTGACCACTTGAATCAACTTCTTCTCATTGGAATCTCAGATGAAGTGATGCTGAATCTCTATATGCTTGGTTTTAGAGTGAAATACTGGATTCTTCACTATGCAGATTGTACTTTCATTATCAATGTAGATTTTGGTGTTCATGAAGTTGAATCCATAGTCAAGCAATTGATTTTGGATCCATAAAACCTGTCCACGGCAATTTGCAGCTGCAACATACTCTGCTTCAGTAGTTGAAAGAGCAATGATAGTCTGTTTCTTGCACTGCCATAAAATCAATCTTTTTCTAAGAAATTGACAACTTCCTGTTGTGGATTTCCTGTCTAAATTAGCTCCAGCATAATCACTATCAGAAAAGGCTTCCAAGTCAAATGGTGAATCTCTAGGATACCAAAGACCCAATTTAGGCTGGCCTTTTAAGTATCTAAAGATCCTCTTCACTGCATGAAGATGTGAAGTCTTTGGAGTAACTTGGAACCTTGCACAAGCACAAACTGCAAACATTATGTCAGGCCTAGAAGCTGTTAAGTACATCAAAGATCCAATCATGGATCTATATAAGTGAACATCTACATCCTCAGCTTCCTCATCCTTTTTCAATGGCTTGTTAGGCTCCATAGGTGTACTTGCAGTTTTGACAAAAGAAAAATCAAATTTCTTCAAAATATCAGCCACATATTTGTCTTGGATAATGAAGATTCCATCATTCTTTTATTTTACCTGTAAGCCTAAGAAGAAAGTGAGTTCCCCCATAGAACTTATCTGGAATCTCTTGTGCATCAAACTTTCAAACTCTGTACATAAAGACTTTTTAGTAGACCCAAAGATGATGTCATCAACATACACCTGAACCAATAAGATATCACCTTTGTCCTTCTTGATAAATAAAGTCTTATCTATAATCCCTCTTCTGAATCTATTTTCTAGCAAGTAGGTAGACAAAGTCTCATACCAAGCTCTTGGAGCCTGATGTAGACCATATAAAGCTTTCTCTACCTTGTATACTTTATCAGGGAACTGTGGATCTTCAAAACCAGGAGGCTGACACACATATACCTCCTCTTCAATAGTACCATACAAAAAGGCACTCTTTACATCCATCTGGTACATAATAAACCTCATAAATGATGCGTAGGCTAAAAATAACCTGATTACTTCAATCTTAGAAACAGGAGCAAAAACCTTATCATAATCAATGCCTTCTTCTTGGGTATAACCTTGTGCTACCAATCTAGCCTTATTCTTAACTACAATGCCTCTCTTATCCGTCTTATTTTTATAGACCCACTTAGTTCCAATAGCCCTCTTGCCATTAGGTAAGTCCACCAGAGTCCAAACATTTTGAAGCTTAAACTGCATAAGCTCCTCTTGCATTGCTTCAATCCAACTGTAGTCAGTTAAAGCTTGACTAATCTTCTTTGGTTCTATTTGAGAGAGAAAACATGCAAGCAAGCAATTCTGAAAATATTTATGATTAGTTCTCCTTTGCTTGGAAATGTAACTAACCATAGCATGTTCAGCAGACTTCTTAATCATACTTCTTGTCTGCCTAGTTGAAAATATTTATGATTTGTTCTTTAGGATGATCATTGTGAATTCTTGTGGTGGGAATATGACTGACTGGTTGTGAAAGTTCCAAGTTTTTTATGTGAGCCTCTGCACCCACCTCTCTATCATCATAAGCATTTCCAAAGACACCAATATTATCTACTGGTGAAGAAGAGAACCATTTACTATTAGTGTTGTTGATGTTGTCAAAATTTGCTCTTGCAGTATTAACAGATGAACTAACAGTATTAATATTGTTAGTACTGTTAGTGTTATCAGCAACATTGTCAACAGTATTAACATTTCCTTGACTACTGCTAGCATCATGAGCAGCCTTTGCAGCCTTTTCTTGAATAATCATCCTTTCAAGATCATCACTAAGGTCTTTTTCTTCCTCAACTGCTTTCTTTTCAGCATCCTTTAAAGATTTAGAATCTTCATGACTCTTTGAACTTGAAGTAGCCCAAATTGGTAAAATGATGTAATCAGTTGCAGATGCTTCCTTTTTCAAATCTTTACCTGCACTTATACTTGAGCTATTACCTGCATGGTTAGTAGTTTGATTCTCTGCAACAACTGGTTGATAATTCATTGAATTTGTCAGAAAATCAATATCAAAGAGCCATTTTGGACCATTTCCTCCAACATTAGGTTTATTTTCAAGAAAATTGATGTGCAAGGATTCTTCAACAATCCTGGTCCGAGTGTTAAATACTCTGAATGCTTTACTATTTATAGAGTACCCAACAAAGTAACCATCATCAGATTTCCCATCAAATTTTCCCTGGTGGTCTAAGGTATTGAGAATGGTAACAGGACACCCAAATGGTCTCATAAAACTTAGTAAAGGAGGTCTACCAAGGAGAAGCTCATATGGGGTCTTGTTGTGAGGCTTAATAACTAATACCCTATTTTGTACATAACAAGCAGTGTTAACTGCTTCAGCCCAAAAGGTAGTAGGTAATTTTGAATCTGCTAGCATTGTCCTAGCTGCCTCAATTAGTGTTCTATTCTTTCTTTCAGCTACTCCATTTTGTTGTGGAGTCCTAGCAACACTAAATTCTCTATGAATACCTTTATTCTGACAGAACTGATTTAACTCTTTATTCTTAAACTCAGTCCCATTATCACTTCTGATGATTTTAACCTTATAGTCTAATTGGTTTTCTATGCCTTTTATAAAATTTTGAAGGATTTCACTAGTCTCATCCTTAGTGGCCAAAAAGAAAACCCAACTAAATCTGCTATAGTCATCAGTTACCACCAGACAATACACCTTGTGCATTATACTTCTTATAGCAACAGGTCCAAATAAGTCCGTATGTAACAAATGTAAAGGTTTGGAAATGGAGCTTACAGTCTTGGACTTACAAGAGGCTTTGTGTTGCTTTCCCTTCTGACAAGCAACACATGAATGATCATTTTCAAAAGTCTTTAAAGGCAAACCTCTAACAAGATTTCCCTTCACAAGTTTATTTAAGGTTTTGAAATTTATATGCCCAAGCCTCCTATGCCAAAGATTAGACTCATCTAATGAGGCCTTTGCAACAAGACAAGTTAAACCTCCAGTGGGAACTATGTTTCATAGGTCAATACTGTACATGTTGTTGTTTCTAGGAATTCTAAGCATAACCTGATTTTCATCAGGTAGCTTAAACTCTAGAGACAAAACAACACATTCAATATCTGTGAAGAGAACACTGTTCTTTTTGTCACATATTTACGACACACTGATAAGGTTATACTTAAGCTCCTTAACAAAGTACACATCTTCAAAGTCTAAATTACCAGTTCTAATGGTAAAGGAAACACATTATTCATTACAAATTTCTTAACCATTTTGTTCTCATGATAATTACAATCTCTGATTAAATGATTAAGACTACCATACACAAAACATGCTTTCTTAGTAAACCCAAAATCAAGTCCTAGTTTTTAAGTCATTCTTTCATTCTAGTTTTTCTTGATTCCTAGGACTTTGACTAAACTTCCTAGGTTGTTCAGCTTTTTCATTTGTATGTTTTTCATTAACAGACTTAAGCACAATCTCATCCTCATCACTATCAGAATCCCATTCTTCTATGATGGGGGCATCATTAAAAACTCTAAACTTATTAACAATTGATTCCGGAACAGATTTAAGGTCTACCTTATTTGTTTCAGCTTCAATAGGCTTAACTATAGTTTCATTAGGCTTAACTCCAGTTTCATTAGCTTTAGACTTACTCATATCAGACCTATACACAGAATCATCTAATCTAGCAAAAGATAAGTCAGCCCTTGGAGATAAGTAGTTCCCAGTATAAGGAGGGGGAACTATATGAAATTCTTCAACTATTTTAAATCTATCATTTATTAGATTATCATCCACATTACTGTCTCTATTATTGGACACACTATTAACCACTTCACTCTCATTAAACTGACAATCATAGCCAAGACCACTTTTATCATTAACACTTATTTGACTATTTATTAGTTTAGTTAGATTTTTAGATGATGTGTCAAATTTTTGTAACTTTAGTTTCAAAGCAACTTTTTCTTTTAAAGCCTCATCGCTATCGTTGCTTTATCATAAAACTAACATAAAAACCATGTCGTGATTCTGAAAAGGTAATTTGATGGTTTTTAGTTTCATCTTCTTGAGAAGAATGATCAGGGCTATTAGTCCTAGAGCTCATTGTTCATGGCTCTGATACCAAATAAATAAATACGCGGAAGTTATAAAGATAGAGGAATCATGAGATCCTTTATCAGCAACACAATTAAGAAGAAAATTAATCATTCTTTAATTGTATTGTATTTGTAGGGCAGCAGCCCTTTGCCTAAGGCTTTTAAGGCGTTCTAAAAAACATAGTTTTGTTCTTTTTTGATGGCTAATGACTCTAGCTATCGTTGCGGGATGTTCATATACTGATTTTTAGGTTGTTTAATCTCAGCATCTCTTACTCTAACATCATACTTTAAGAACTCAATACTTTCTTCATAAGCAGCCTTATTCTTTTCATGAACAAGTAATCTAGCCTCTATAGATTCTAAGCCTATTTGGTAACCTATTATCTCTAGACTAGCTCTATTAAGTTTTTCTTTTTTCTTATCATACTGTTTTTTGAAGAGTTTCAAAAGATTTTAAGCATTCTTTTGAACAAGTATGTACCTCAGAGTCTAAAGATGATGAGGAACTTGGAGATAAATAGGCCATAAGAGCAAAGTTTATGGAAGCTTCTTCATCCTGAAAGCTCTAGTCATATCCACCTACTCTATCTTAAACAATCAATGCAGTTGCAGAAGTCTCCACTGGTACAGTCCTTCTTGCATTTTCTCCATTTCTATTCCCTTGATTTCTTAGTGCCCTGCATTCTTTGGCAAAGTGACCTCTCCTGTGACAGTTGTAACATTCAACCTTTGTTTTATCAAACCCAACTGTTTCTTTGCCATTGTACATGAAATTTCTTCCACTCTTCTTCATGAATTTCTTTACCCTCATAGTAAGCATTGCCACTTGCCATTTGAGATCCGTCTCTTCAAGATCATCAGGATCAATCTATTCCAAGTCTTCATTATCCAACCGTAGAGTGTTGGATTGAGTAGCAAAGAAGGAACACATGACTTCATCAGCATATGTTGAGGGAGAAGGAGAAGCTTGATCATGTGTACTAGCAGTATTATCAGCAGTATTAACTGTTTCATTAGTACTACTAGTGTTTTTAGCTGAAATAAAAGCCACATTCTGAGAGTTTGAGTTTGAACTTGATTGGCCTTTAATTTTACCTTCATAGACCTTCAAATTGTGGTACAAATCATTTGTTGTCACAGTTTCAAGATCACCCTTATTCCTTATGATCAAGGCATGAGTGTTCCATGCTGGTGGAAGACTTCTTAAAAGCTTCATATTAACATCTTCTTGAGAGTCCTTTTCTCCATGAATCTCTAGTTGACTGAAAAGTTTCTGGAACCTATCATAGATTCTATCCAGGCTTTCTCCTCTTGATGCAGTAAAACTTTCAAACTGCTGCTTCAGAACAGCCTTCTGCATCTTCTTTGATTCTTTGTTTCCACCAAACCTATTCTTGATGGCTTCCCACAAGGATTTTACATCCTGAATCCCATGAAACTTCAGAAGATACTCATCAGGAATATACAGCAACAAAGTACTTTTGGCTTTCAATTCATTCTTCCTTTGTTGTAGTTCCTTAGCAGTTTTTGGTGGAACTTCACCACTAGCACCTGCTGCTACAACTGCTACAGGTGTATTACCATTGACAACAATATCCCAAATATTGTGATCAGTGTGTAACATGTATTGTTCCATCCTCATGCTCAATAACTCATATTCTCTTGTCTTGAAAATTGGATGTTTTAGTGTAGACACTGTGTGATTTGATTATGGTAGTGACTCCATCTCTTAACAACAAATCTTTTAGAAAAAGAGTTCTTCTTATTCAAAGTTTACAACAAGCTCTGATACCACTTGTTGATCCCAATCGAATAGATCTTTACTAGCTTGTTAAAGCTTAGTTGTATCTGGATAGATCTAAACCAACTATAGTAGAAACATCGAATGCAACCTAATCTAATATAGGTCGTATATGTACTAAGCACTTTAATTAACTAATACCATATACTAATCTATATAGCTATATCACCATCTAGTTGCGTTTGTGAAATCGTATTTATAAAGTTAAAACGTTTACAAATGTTTCATTAGTAAAAACGACGTAATTTTCCCGTTTTAAGTCTGTGTCTTACGTTTCTTATGTCCCTGCTTTAGTATTAAGACGAGTTATCAAAATTTTACATTTTCATATTTTTAACCTACTGGTGAACAGTACTTTTTACTGTTCATGACAGTTTATAAAATTATTTTTATAGATTTAATTGTCGTAAAACCCGTAAATGTCATATTTTATTCGTTATAGCTCCAGTTTTAGCGATTATTTCGAGTACGTTTTCGTAATTGAAATCTTTATTTATTTATGATGTTTTCCAAAAATAAATGTTCCTGATGAACAGTAACTTTTTATAAAAGTATTATTATCATAAACTCGTGAAATTCATAACTCTTTCGTTTTCGATTGAAAAATTATGATTCTTCTTGTTTTGGAATCCTAAAAATATATATAATCTGTTAAAAATATAATATTTTTATTATTATGCTCAAAAGTTTAAAAGTTTTTTTAAAACTTATTTTATAAAACACTTTTTATATAAAACTTGTAATTAGCGCATCTCCTTCGTTATAAGCCGGTTTTTCGAGTTCTTTACATATTTGGAAACGTCATGGGATGTAGTATGTTTATAAAATATAAAATATTAGCCTTGGAATTCGCACCAAAACAGCCCCTAAACATCTTGTATATAATTAATTATATATACTTATTTTATATACTTTTCAACTTCATAAATTACCACAAGTTTTCCAAAACTTTTTATATACTATGTCTTACATATAATAGTGTCCATAGTCCATATTTTGTCCACATGAGTCCATGATAACAAGATTAACAAGGCTTTAAAATCATAACCTTTCTTAAGTAACTTTTTATTACTAGTTTATACATGTACATTTTATACTTAAACCAACATGATACCATAATTATTATCACATTATAACATGTTATTACCAACCATGTAATATATGAAAAAGTGTACAAAATCATGCTGTCAAGCAAAAGTTCATTTCACATGTTAAAAAGTATCCTAATGGTGATTTTGCTACATAGAACATATATATACATAAAATGATAAATGTAAGGTTATAAAGAGTTTTAGATAACCTTATGATGATGTAATATGATTCGGCCTATGCTAAATCTTAACTATCAATCCGGTTTTGATAGAACAATGTCACATAAAACATAAGCATAAATGGATCTTAGAAATAGCTTGAAATTGAATTAAAACATGTTATCACAATCATCATACCACAAACATCATCTAATCAAGTGCATAAAGCACTACCACCAAGCAAACATAAACATAAAAATCCAGAAAAAAATTCAATTAGAAACATGGGTTTGAGAGGTCTTAACAAAAGTTTTTAAAGATAAGATTACAATAGATGAGGCTTTGATGCCTGAATGAACTATGATGTCTTCTTTGTTTGGTAGCAATATTACGATATTAATCTATACATTCTCTCCATGTTTGGTGATGAAAAAACCTGTAACTTATAAACACATAACGACAAGTGCTTAATTACTCGTAATGCACAAATCATCAATTCGTCAACATCTTTCAAACGTCCTCAAGTTTTCTTCCAACAATTAATTGTAGTTCGGGCACCCGACGTAAATCACTAAAGGTATGACCAGACAAACTTTTAATATGTTGAATGGATCAAAGAAATTCTTTATTTTTTCCACAAAACCTTACATTATAAAAATGGGACAAAACATTTTTATAAATATATACAAAACATTTTGTATTATAAAAAATGTTTTATTAAAAAGAAATATTTTGAAGTACAAATATTTTCTTACCTAGAAGACGGCTAGAAAGTCCAGAAAACCATTTGCCCCCACAAAAAGACAAAAAAAAAGGAGCGCTAGAAAAATGGCCGGACCCCTATTAATTAAGGGGACCGCCCAAATAAAAAATTAATATTTTTTCCTATAAATAGTGGACTGTTTCCACAGATTTTCTCACCTCTTTGCACAAAGTTTTCTCAAATCTAAAACCTCCTTTAAAACCCTTTCTTGATCAATTAAACTTATTATAAGTTTGTTTAAAATGGAATTCCAGTCATCCACCATTGAAGTGCAAAAAAAAGAGAAGAAACTTTCATTATCATTATGATACGAAGTATATGTAGTCTATAAGGGCATATCGTGACATAATCTTTTAAAATCACAATGTTTAGATCGAAGTCCATGTAATCCAAACTGTGTAATTGCTTTATTCATGGTGATCATGGTTTGTATTGTAGTAAGAATCGTGTGATCTTACCAAGTAATTTATGATAGTTATGATATAAGTATATGTGGTGAGTGAAGTTGTGAGTTGTGAAAGAAGTTGTGACGGTTGTGAAGAACTATTGAAGTTGTGAAGAAGTCATGAAGTTGTGAAGTCGTGAATAAGTCGTGAAGTCGTGTTGTGATAGATTGGTTCTAGCTAAGATTAGAACTCGACATTTAGCTTTGTGTTGTAAATCGGTGTAAGCAACGTTGTGTACGGTTTTCTCCGCCTTAAGGGAGCTTGTTGACTAGTAAAGTAACTCTCGAGTTGGGTACACGGGAGTGGTTAGGGCGTGAGATGGTATTCGTGACTGAACCACTATAGAATCATCGTGTCCGGTTTGCATTTCCTTTCACTTATCTCTTTACATTTATACTCGCATTTATTGCTTTATATTTATACTAGCAATTGTGTGATGTGTTGATTATATAGTTTCGATTATGTCTTGAATAAATGTGAATATTGTGTGTTGGTTTGTATTGTTGTAAATCGATGTATTAATATGTGTATATAACTCGTATGAACACTCATCATATTATATCACGCTTGATCGGTAATTTGATATGAAACATTTTAAGATTTTTAATGGAAACGTATTCACCCCCTCTACGATTTCCACATTCTTGATGATCTCAACCTTTGAACACTACTGCTACTACCATGAAATTCTGGAGTTCTCCTAAGTTTTCAAGAGATACTTTATCACTAGGAGAGGATGGGTGATGATAGAATGAGAGAGGTGTGTGATATCTCCACCCCAAGGCCTCTTTATATGGTACTAGAATGACTAAGGATCCTAAGGACTTTTCTTGTAGCAAAAGTTGCATATCTTGCCAGGGAAGATAGCCTAGATTCATCATAAGTCGGTTAGGGATATTCTAGATGCAAAATGGTAAAACGAGCGCAGCCCAACCGGGCGGCTACTTTTCTTGCTATGCGGCTCCTCCCAGCCGGCCGGCTAGACATCCAGCAGCGCGGCTGGTGATTCGATCTGTGGTTCGGTTTCTTCATTTTTGCGTTTAAGCTTCTAGTTTGAGTTGTGGTTGGTCGTGGGTCATCATACTTCAATATATCTTTGTTTTAGCTCTATCTTGGAAATTGGAAGCTTGAATATGGCCGGTTCTTTTGTTGTTAGAATGCTTCCTGAGCTTGTTCTTGATGCGGGATTCTTCGTACTTAATCTTTTTGTCATTTCCTCATCGTTTTCTTGCTTTTCATGTACTTGGCTACAAACATGCTTACAAAACATATTTTGATACAATTAAATAACAAAACCATATATAAATAGCCAAATAACTTATATAAAAGTACGAATAACGTGACTAGAAATATACTCAATTTGAGCGTTATCAAACCCTTCCCACACTTAACCTTTGCTTGCCCTCAAGCAAATCCAAAATTAAAAGAAAACTAATCCACATAGTACCTACGAATGATTAGAAAAATATGATGCAAGTCTATCAAGTACGAGTACTAGATAAGACTCATCGTTTTTTCTTTATTTGCGAAAAATCGAGATGTTTGACAATACCCATTGATTTTCTTTCTTGATTCACATTTCTAAACACCTCACAAAAAGGAATGAAGTATAATTCACTCATCATTAATTTTATTTAGGTGGTAGCATAAGAGGAATCATACTCATAGCTTAGTCATGATTAGATTTATTACCATATGCTTGTACAAGAAACAAAACTCCACCAAGGGGCGTGAGCACCAAGTGTACACATCTAAAGAAGACTTTTTTGGGTTTTTAGGCTTTGAGTTCAGTGGATATGGATAAGGAATGGGAATGTTTTGAGTGAGGTGTATAAAAAGTCTACAACCAAGCGTCGCTAGCTACCACATTCCACTATCCATATGAATTTCGAATGATGATACACTTTATTATATTATGCTATATTATGTATCCTGCCTTAGCACATTGGCTAGTCGATACCATTTTTCTTCATCTTCCTCCCTCTTCATAATATATAGCACATTGGCTTTATTCATTGTCATCACTTTTTCGATGACTTATTCATTTTTATATATATATAATCGATCAACCTCCGATCGACGATCATCATATACCTGTAACAAACATGATGTCCAAAGACATGGAGTTGGCAACTTTCTTAAAATTCATAAGGATTTCCCACATAACAGCCATCATTCCAAGTAGCTAGCAACCAACCAATAGACTTTGACTAGGGTAAGGCTAAGCTAAATGGTGTATATTTTCTTTTTAATGGATTTATCAATTAAGAACATGATGGCTTGGCATGTTGTTTATAGGGGTATCAAGCACTAAAAGCTAGTGCTAACAAATGGGTCCATATGGGAGTTAACTAATCGATGTGGCTAGCTAAAATCATTAGATATAATTGGAAGGCCATTTGGTGTAAATCCTAATTTGCTTCTTTATCACGCACATACACTTATATCACACAAGTGTGATCGCATTGCGGTTTCATAATGATTTGCAAGCACAAGTTCTAGAATAAATAAAATCACCGGCACACTCATAGCAAAAAGATAGAGCATAAAAGATGTATGTTATATAAGAAACAGGCTCAAAAATCCTCACATTTTTAGTGGAAGGGCTATAATTGTGCTAGCAAATGTTATCGATCCTATAATGGATTTGCAATATTAACGGGACACATCTCGAAATTTTCAAAATTACAGATTTTTACCAGTGGATTGATCTAGTTATTCTAATAAATTATCCCAAAAGCATGAAAACAACTAGATTATGAGGGCAAACAAGTACACAAAAATTTTAAAATCAGGCCAAAAATATAAAAATTAGTCTCGGTTTCCCTATTTACTCCCCCCACACGTAAGTTTAGCATTGTCCTCAATGCGACAAAACGAATCAAAAATTAAAATAGGGAAATAAGAGAAAACCAGACTTCCCTTCATGAGAAATCATACTTGAGCTCCATATTCTTCTAGCATTATCTCCTGTAGTAATCTTTACAAAAGACGAAATATACAATATTTTCTGGATTTATTTATTATTTTTATGTAAGAAAAATAATGTTATACCCCCACACTTAAGCTTGAATATTGGTTAGAAAAGTGGGATGTAAATATTAAAATTAAACTCATAAATAAAAATACTGATAAAAATACATGGGTTGCCTCCCGAGAAGCGCTTATTTTATTAACGAGTCATCATCCGAACTCGTACTTCTTCTGTTTTATTTTTCGAGTGAAAATTTCTTAGGTGGGTCTTTTCCTTTTTCATATCTGAAGTTAACTTCTTCACTTGTTAGCTCATTCAATTTATCCTCATCATGTAGAGTTTAACACGGTGTCCATTAACAATGAAGCTTCCTCCATGTTTGTCATATAACTCAATATATCCGGATGGATAACTATGTTTCACCACGAATGGTCCATACCATTTTGATCTAAGTTTTGGAGCTTTAAACTTGTATTTTGAATTATATAAGAGGACTTTGTCTCTGGTTTTGAATTCTTTTCGGATTCGAAGTTTTTTATCATGATAAGCTTCAGTTCGAGCTTTGTATAGTTGAGAGTTCTCATATGCTTGGAGTCTTAGTTCATCGAGTTCATGCAATTACAAAAATCGTTTTTCTCCTGCGGTTTTGAGATCGGGGTTGCAGCTTCTAAGAGCCAAGTAAGCACGATGTTCGATTTCAAATGGCAAGTGACATGTTTTTCCATACAACAACCGGTACGGTGTAGTTCCAATCGGAGTTTTGTATGCCGTACGGAATGCCCACAAAGCGTCATCAATTTTTCTTGACCAAACAGAAGGATTATCCTTAACCTTTTTTCAAGAATTCGTTTTAAGGCTCAGTTCGTGTTTTCAACTTGGCCACTGGTTTGTGGATGGTAAGTTGTGGCAAAACGATGATGAACTTCATGTCGTTTTAAAACTTTCTCCATTTGTTTATTACAGAAGTGAGTACCTCTGTCAGTTATCAAGGCTTTTGGAATACCAAAACGTGAGAAGAGTTTTTTCAGGAAATTGATTACAACTTGTGCATTGTTGGTGGGTAAAGCTTTGGCTTCTGCCCATTTGGACACGTAATCAATAGCAACTAGAATGTATTCGAACTTATGGGATTTAGGAAATGGTCTCATGAAATCAATTCCCCATATATCAAATATTTCACTGACTTGGATGCTATTTTGAGGCATCTCATCTCTTCGTGAAAGACTACCAGAATGCTGACAGGCGTCACAGTTCTGAACTAAAGTATGAGCTTCTTTGAAAATGGTCGGCCAATAGAAACCAGCATAAAAAACTTTCTTTGCTGTGGTGGAAGGACCATAGTGTCCCCTAGTAGGGCCATAATGACATTCGTCAAGAATTTTATAGGTTTCAGAACCGTAAACACATCTTCTGATCATCCCATCGGGGCATACTTTGAAAAGATAAGGTTCTTCCCAGAAATAATGCTTAAGTTCAGAGAAGAACTTGCATCGTTGGGCGTAAGTCAATCCTTTTCTGAGAAGTTTTCCAACTAGATAGTTAGCAAAATCAGTGAACCATGGAATTTCTTGACCTTTTGATGAGACATTCATCAATGTTTCATCAGAGACATATATTTAAGTTGCGACAAGTGGTCTGCAGCGACATTCTCTGTTCATTTCTTGTTTTTTATTTCGATATCAAATTCTTAGAGTAGCAAAATCCAGCGGATAAGACGTGGTTTAGCATCTTGCTTAGTAAACAGATATTTTAATGCAGTGTGATCTGTGAAAACAACCGTTTTTGAGAGAATAAGGTATGATCGAAACTTTTCAAACGCAAAAACTACGGCAAGTAGTTCTTTCTCAGTTACAGTATAATTTTGTTGTGCTTTGTTGAGAGTTTTGCTAGCAAAATGGATAGGACGAAAATGTGTTCCTTCTCGTTGTCCAAGCACAGCTCCAACAGCGAAATCGCTTTCATCGCACATAAGTTCAAACGGTTACGACCAATCTGGTGAAACCATAATCGGTTCATTTGTTAACTTTTATTTAAGTGTTTCGAATGCCTTCATGCATTCTTCATTGAAATCAAAGACTGAATCTTTTTCAAGAATTTTTGTCATCGGATGAGAAATTTTGGAAAAATCTTTAATGAATCGGCGATAGAATCCGGCATGTCCTAAAAACTTCTAACGCCTTTGACGTTAGTAGGTGGTGGTAGTTTTGCTATCACATCGATTTTTGCCTTGTCAACCTCTAATCCTAGGCTGGAGACTTTGTGACCAAGCATAATTCCTTCTGTCACCATGAAGTGACACCTTTCCCAGTTCAGAACAAGATGGTCTTGTTTGCATCGAATGAGCATTTGTTCAAGATTTGCAAGACAGGAATCGAATGACTCTCCAAATACTGAAAAATCGTCCATGAAAACTTCCATGGAAGTTTCAAGCATGTCTTGAAAAATGGCGATCATGCACCTTTGAAAGGTTGCTGGTGCATTGCAAATACCAAAAGGCATATGCTTGTAAGTATAGGTTCCATAGGGGCAGGTGAATGTGGTCTTTTCCTGATCGGCGGGTTCAATTGGAATTTGAAAATATCCGGAAAATCCATCGAGAAAACAAAAGAATTTATTTCCCGCTAGCCTTTCCAGCATTTAATCTATAAAGGGTAGAGGAAAATGATCCTTACGGGTGGCTTCGGTCAACTTACGGTAGTCGATACATACGCGCCAACCGGTTATAGTTCTTGTTGGAATAAGTTTGTTATTTTTATTTGTCACAACGTTCATTCCTCCTTTCTTTGGAATGCAATGAACAAGACTTACCCAAGGACTATCTTCGATTGGGTAAATGATACCAGCTTCAAGAAGTTTGATAATCTCTTTTTTAACAACTTCTTTCATGTTCGGGTTAAGTCGATGTTGCCTTTGAATGACAGGTTTGGAATCGTCTTGAAAAGTTAATCTTGTGTTTACAAAAGGACGGGCTAATACCTGGAATATTAGATGTTTTCCAAGCAAATTCTTCTTTGTGATTTTTAAGAACTAAAACTAGACGTTTATTTTCATCGTCTTTGAGCAGAGCGGATATGACTACTAGAAGAAGGGAATCTTTTTCCAGAAAAGCATATTCGAGATGTTTAGGAAGGGGCTTCATCTCAAGATCGGTGGGTGGATCTTGGATTGAAGTCTTGATTCTTAATTTTTTGTCGAGATGTAATTCTTTAAAGTTGTCATCAATTTCTTCCTCTTGTTCAGGAATTTCTTTGATATCGACAGCCATGAATTCTTCGAATTCTTTGTCGAGAGATGTTTCGTTGATTTTTCTGACGTACTTAAAAATAAATTGGAATCATCGATTAGGGCATCTAATTCTTCCTCTGTTATTTCGTCCATAACATCCACGCGGAAGCATGTGTCATCATTAGAGTGAGAGTGTTTCATAGCTTTGTCGATTAGAAAGGTGATTCTATCATTTCCAACTCCTAGGTTTAGTTCTTTGTTTTTAACTAGGATGATAGCGTCAGCCGTGTGCATAAATGGTCTTCCTAAAATGAGAGGGACTTTTTCATCTTCCTCTATTTGAAGGATAATGAAATTTACAGGAAATAAAAATTTTCCAACTTGAACGAGCATATTTTCAGCTATTCCCATCGGGTATTGGTAAGTATAATTAGCTAAGCGGATACTCATCTTTGTAGGTTTCAAGGAATTTTTAGAGAGTGATGCGTACAACGAATATGGCATCAGGTTGATGCTTGCATCATGATCGGCCAAGGCTAAACTTTCAACTGAATTCACGAAAGTACACGGAATCAGAAAACTTCCAGGATCTCCTAGTTTAGGCGGGAGTTTCTTTTGAATGATTGTCGAGCATTCTTCATTTAAGAAGGCAGCAGAGATTTGCTCCATCTTACTTTTATTGCTTACTAGATCTTTTAAGAACTTCTCGTATTTGGGCATGCCATCTAAGACGTCAACGAGGGGTATGTTGATCTTAACTTCTTTGATTAGGTCAATGAACTTGGCATAACGTTCTTCTATCTTTTCCTTGCGTAGGCGTTGAGGGTATGGAATTTTGGGTTTATATGATTTTAGTGGTGGTGGATCAATTTTGGTTTGTTTGGAAGAAGACGGTTCTTCTTCCTTTTCGGTTTCGTCAACCTCATCCTCATCATCATCGTTGATGATGTTGGTGTCGTTTGGGTTGGATGATGGATCGTATGTTTTACCGTTGCGTGTGAATACGGCATTCACATGCTCATTTCAGGCTGATGGTGGTCGGTAAGGTCTATCATTTGATGGTGTAGGTTTTGGGTTGGTTTGGGTATTACTCGGAAACGAACCAGTTGGTCGAGTCGAACATTGGTCGAAAAGACGACCAAACTTGGTCTCAAGGTCTTGAATCGCCGCTTGGTGATTCTTTTGTCCTAATTTGACTTGGGTTTTTAGATTGAAGAATTGATTTTTGACAAAGTTATTTGATGATTTTTGAGCGACCATGAATTCTCGCATAGTTTTCTCAAAATCGGACTCTTCGAATTTCTTTTCGGTTGTTGGTGGAATGGGAGAGTTGTATTCACGAGGTGGAGAGTTTCGGTTGACGTCTCTTGGTTGACGATCTTGCCAATTTTCAGGATTCCTACCGTAGTAGTTTCCTCGATATCCTCCTCCTCGATAACTTCCTCTATATCCTCCGTAGGCAAAGTTTGCTTCTTCTTCTTTAGATCCCCCCATTGGTTTATCATCACACTCCGTTGAGGGGTGTGGTCCTCCACAACTATTACATCCATCTCGCATCTCCTTCATTTCTCCTTTGATTTCTTTGAATTGTGAGTCTATTTTCGTAGTTAACGCCTCCATTTTCTCCATGAGTTGAGAGTTGTCGCTACCTTCCGTGAAAGCAACGGTTTTCCGAAGTGGTTTGGTTTTCATATCTTTAGACCTATCGAGTTTCAAAAGTACTCTATCTTTGAGTAATTGGTGTGCCTCATTAGGTGTCCTATAAACAAAGATTCCTCCTGCGTCTAGGATAGCTTGTGTGGCTTCATCGAGACCATGGTAGAAAATTTGGATAATGGTTCCTTTTGCTAAACCATGTCCGTGACAACTGCGAAGTAAGTCCTTCATACGAAGCCAAGCATCAACAAGGGATTCGTTTGGATGTTGGGTGAAACCTCGAATTTCTCCCATGAGTCGGTCGAACATTACCGGTGGAAAGAATCGGCTTATAAAAGCTTGTCTCATTTGTTCCCAAGTAGTGATAACACCGGGGCTTAATTCGTTGAACCAAACTTTAGCATCTCTGGATAGAGATGATGGAAAGAGTTTGAGTTTGATGGCGTCTACATTGGTGTTGCCATATCGGAACATTCCGCAAACTTTGATGAATTCAACGATGTGCTTATGCGGATCGGCCCGCGCACGGCCATCGAATTGATGGTCTTTAATCATTGAAAGGTGATGTCCTTTAACGGTGAAATTTTCTCCAAGGTCAACCGCAACGATAGCACTTCCGGGTATAGTTGCTATGGCTCGGTTGTTTCCCCACATGGGTCAATCGTCGGCCATTGGAAATGGTAGATCTAGAAACGGATTATAAACAACTAAGGCTTCGAAAAGGTTTTCAAAAGGCGGGTATTTAACTTTAGGAATTCGGTCTTCTATGGGTATGAATGGGCTTTACTTCTTTTTCTGATTGGCTTGGTGAATAAAACGTTTGGGTTCTAAATAAAAATTAGTCGGTTCTTGGCCTGAAGAACGTGTGTGCATTCAACTGTAAGACACAATTAGGAATGGATTCGAGTGGGTTTTGGTTCCAAGAAAAAGGTATAAAAGGTGATACGAACAAAATTGAGTCGGGCTAGTCCAAACTTTCCGGCCGTGCGGCTGAGGATTCCAGCCGAGCGGCTGGTGGTGGCGACGAGGAACTAGCCGTGCGGCTAGTGAGTCCAGCCGTGCAGCCAACAGGCTCGAATTAAACACACACACACACACACACACACACACATATATATATATAAATATATATATATATATATATATATAGGGATGGGTTCTAGGGAAAACCATATTTTGCTAGAAAACTCAGAAAACTCAGAAAACCAAACAAATGACCTAAAAAAACCAAACAGATGCTCTAATTTTTTCAGACTAAAAATTGGTTTTTCAGGCAAATATGGCATCGATATAATGTCTATAAAAAACTCAAAAACCAAACAGATGCCCTAATTTTTTCAGGCTATACAAAAGATTTTTTAGGGCATCTGTTTAGTTTTTTAGGGCATCTGTTTGGTTTTTTTGGATTTTTACAAAGAGTAAATCGAGGCCATATTGCCTGAAAAAATGAATTTAAATAAATTTTTAAGCCTAAAAAATTAGGGCATCAGTTTGGTTTTATTTAGTGCATTTGTTGAGTTTTCTGGGTTTTTCCACCGAAATTTTAGGTTTTTCTCATTATCCCATCCTATATATATTATATAAATATATATATACTATATATATATAATATATAATATATATAAAATAAATGGATAAATAAATATTATATATAAATATATATATGAAAATAAGAACGGGCACCAAGGGCTGATTAAGGCACGAGATTTAAAACTTAAAACACGATTAAATCCCTGGCAGCGGCGCCAAATACTTGATGTGTCTTTCGATACGAGTAAGTTTTAAATTTATAACACATTCTACCGAATTTCTTGGCAACACATACGAGCAAGTGTACTCGTTAGTTTGTAGCAAGAGATTATATGGTAAGCCGGGATCGTTCACGGGGATTTAGTGTGTTTTGATTATGTTTTAAAATTCACGATTTAATAATCCTAAGAGCGAGCAATATTTATAATGAAGATTCAAATGTATCTAAGTATGCACTTGATTAGACTAGTTTGGGAATACGAATTGGTATGGTTGTGACGAACATCTTAACATGTTTGATAAATAAGAATTGGATGGTGATCCAATCTATTATTTTCAAAAACCTTTAATCCTCGTCAAGATTGCTAACAACCAAAACCAAGCTTTAAGTTCAACCAATCAATTCAAGACTATTCCAAATTTAATTCGAACTGTATTGGGCAAGTAACCGGACATGCGAGTACCTGAAATGATGCTCACAAACCCACAAGAATAAATACCATGCATGGTTGTTTAAAGTTTTGTTCGATTCGATTAGCTAAAAGATTTAAACTATGTATTACGGGGCTATTAATCATTTTACAACCTTTAACCGAACTGTATTGGGCAAGTAACCGGACATGCGGGTACCTGAAATGAGAGGTTGACCACAGTTTGAGTCACGATTAACCGTTTTATACATTTAATCAAGTTTAACCCTATGACCAATAACATAATCTAGAACGTAGAATGTCATTTTAGTAAAATTAAATAAAAAAATTAACAGATTAAAGTCATATTAAAGTTATCCAGTCACACTAATTGCATTCAAATAAATATACAAAACAAATTATATAAGAAATAATATTTATTCGACGTTTATACGTTACGATCACATTAATCAATTTCTACACTTAGATGTTTAGTAAATGTTTTCATTAGAAGCGAAAAAAGTCGTTATAAAATAGAAGTTGTGCACTAGTATAAACAATACTTGTATAATTATTTAAATATATAGTTAAAAACTTTCATGTATATTACACGCAGTTCGATTCAGTTAATCGCGAATATCTAAAAATAAAAACCGATCGAAAACGAACCGTAATAAACGGATTATAACATTTATCCAATGAGAGCATGTGACATCCATATGGGCTGCACCTGCACACTAGGTGACACACAAATGACCATAACACGTGGCTTTTGCTTTCCATACAAACTTTCTGTAAGGTTGTCTCAGTCGGAAATGCTAACGATCAAAGACCACAACAGGTCCGAAATCACAAACTAATGACAATTTATGGGATCGAATAACCATTGCTAAGCTAATAGTTATACACATAGACTTGTTTTTGACCCTATTTTCTCCAATGATAACCATCTTCAGTTATGTTTTAGAATAACCCCTTTAGTTATCGTGGCCTTGACCATTTGAACCCTTAAGTATGCCTAAATGACAAATTATACCCTAACTAACATTGAAAATAACTGTCATATAACAATATATAATCTCTGGGTTGTGGTTTTTTCCCTGTATCTTGTCAATTAACTATTCTCTCAATAAACACCATAATCTTGTGAGAAATCCCTCCATCGGATTATTGACATCACTACCGGAATCGACGAACCCTAATGTTATGGCTTCATCATCCAATCCTAATGAGTCGGTTATATCATCAAGTAAGTTTCTCTTTAATGTTATTGTTATAATTACATGAGATTGATCCGGGATATGTTCAATTAATCTAACATGTGGCATCAAGAGCGGTATAAAATCTCATGCTTAATCTATTATATTCACGAATGATTATTAACTGTGATGAAAAAGAATTTCAATCCACTCGGTGACTAAAAATAAAATAGGGAATGAACATGAAAGAAATCCCTTTTGTTTTATCGGAACAAACTACTTTTGATTGGTTAGTTTTATGATTTAGTCGGCAATAAATAAATGGATTTCAAAAATAAATTACCGATGGTTTTGTTTATTGAAATCAGCATGTTCTACAAATTACTTGAACATACATAATAACATAATCATGACTGTTCGGTATTATTTTACTTATTTTCATGATAAATTTACACAAAGTTTTGTGTTTAAAGAAACTATGAAGACCAGTTTTTTATAATTCTTTGACTTCGCTAATTAAATGGTAACTTTTGTGTTAATTTAAATTACCAGTCCAACGACAGGTTTATTTAGATTAATATATGAGTTTATTATGATCCTAATATGGTTATCACTCTCAATGAATTCAATCGACTATTTGTAAAATAACTTGAACAAAATTTGAAATGTTTATATAGCGATAATTAGCGTATTATACAGCACTTAATGAGCGTTTGCTGCCCAACGGTGATATGTGATATGTATGCATGCTTAGTTTAATTAAAGATGTCTAATGGTTTAATTGTCAACTAAGCCAACGCAAGGTTGATAATTAGACACAACATCTTATATGCCTATTATTTGGTGTTTCATGATCGGTTTATCCTTATAATTGACATGCTTCCCTTTACGTATATATCCCATTAATTCCTTTAGTTTTATCTGAGCATGCATCTAATTTTCAATCTATGTCAGCATCTACCTTAACTTTCAATACGGGTTACTTGTCCGGAATTGAACCCTTAACTGGTACTAACTTCTCAACATGGAGAGATCAAGTGAAACTTACTCTCGGAGTAATGGATCTCGATCATGCGCTTCGTATTGATCCTCCCGCCGCACTTCCTGCTAAAAGTACAGCGGATCAGAAACATGCTTATGAACAATAGGAGCCATCTAATCGTATGTCGCTCATGATCTTAAAGAACTCAATATCCGTTGCCATTCGAGGAGTCATTCCTGACTCTGAGAATGCAAAGGAGTACTTAAGCTCCGTAGAGGAACAATTTAAAGGGACTTCAAAAGCTCATGCAAGTACTTTGATCCTCAAAATGTTGACTACTAAGTATGATGGGGTTAGTGGTGTACGTGAGCACACTATGATGATGAGTGATATGGCAAACAAATTGAAAGGCATGGACATGGAAATCAGTGAAGGTTTCTTAGTTCATTTCATTATGACACCTCTCCCTATGCAATTTGGTCCTTTCAAGATCAATTACAATACGCAGAAGGAGAAATGAAAAATAAGCGAACTCATTGCCATGTGTGTGCAAGAGGAAGAACGCCTCAAAGTTGAAAAGCCCGATATCGTTCATGTTGCTACCACCAACTCCAATAAGAGAAAGGGCTCATAGAAGGGCAAAGGTTCAAATGAAGATAATTCTACTCCAAATAAAGTCCAGAAAACCGATGCAAGTACTAGCTCATTCCAAGGCGGTCCAAAATGCAAGTTTTGCCATAAGAAATAGCATTTCCAAAAGGATTGTCCAAAATTCAAGGAATGGTTAGCTAAGAAATGTATATTTGAATCTTTTATGATCAATGAATCTTTTAATATTAATGTCCCTATTAATTCATGGTGGATTGATTCCGGATCCATGGTACACATTGCTAATTCTTTACAGGGATTTTGTACAATCCGGAGATTGGAAAGAAACCAACGAACGATTAAAGTTGGGAATGGAGTTGATTTGAACGTAGAAGCTATAGGGACCCTTTCATTAATATTAGAGGGTGGCTTTTTTTTTAAATCTTTATGGAACTCTTTATGTACTGAGCATGACTCGAAACCTAATATCTATATCTAAACTAATTATTGATGACTTTATATTTACGTTTGGATACAATAAAGTATATATTAGTTTAAATTCCCGTGTTGTTGGTAATGGTTGTCTTGAGGGAAACCTCTTTAAACTATGTTTAGATAATCATTTTTCGGAATCTTTATTATCATTTAATGTTAATGAGAATGTAAATCAAAATAAGAGAAAACAAGATCCGGAAACCTCATCAAAATTATGGCACCGACGTTTATGCCATATTTCACGAGACAGAATGACTAGACTTGTGAAAGATGAAGTTCTACCTAGTCTTGATTTCTCATATTTTGAAAAATGTGTAGAATGCATAAAGGGAAAACTGACCAAAGGAAATAAGAAATGTGTCACACAAAGTACCGGATTATTAAAACTAATCCATACCGACATATGTGGGCCTTTTCCTTCGGGCATTGGTGGTCATAAATCATTCATTACTTTCATTGACGATTACTCACGTTACATGTACTTGTTCTTGATTAATGAAAAATCCGAATCACTTGAAATGTTTAAAACTTTTAAAGCGGAAGTTAAAAATCAACTTGACCGTAAAATTAAAGTGGTGAGATCAGATAGGGGAGGTGAATATTATGGTAGACATACGGATATTGGTCAAGCTCCCAGATCTTTTTTTGAATTTTGTAAAAATCATGAGGTTATTAACCAATATATCATGCCGGGTACCCCTCAGCAAAATGGTGTAGCTGAGAGGAGAAATCAAACCTTTATGGACATGGTTCGTAGTATGTTAGCAAATTCAAACCTTCCTGAATTTCTTTGGATTGAGGCATTGAAAACGGCTGTCCACATCCTTAACAGAGTTCCCTCTAAATCTGTTCCAAAAACACCATATGAAATTTGGATAGGACGGAAACCCAGCTTACGATATTTGCGGGTTTGGGGATGTCCAGCCGAAGCTAAGTTATACAATCCTCAATCACGAAAACTAGACTTAAAAACCATTAGTTGCTTTTTTATCGGGTACCCAGAACGATCAAAGGGTTACCGATTTTACTGCCCGTCTCATAGTACCAGAATTGTCGAGACACGTCATGCAGAGTTTCTTGAAAATGCTAACAATAGTGGGAGTAATTCATTTAGAAGAATAGAACTACAAGAGGCTCGGGATGAGACACCTATAATTCATGTGCCCATCCTGATTAACACGCCACACACCTCGACTGATCACTTAATTGCTCAAGATCATCCAAATAATGTCGAGGAAAATAAACCTAACCCTGAAACTAATGTTGAACCACAAAAAACTCAACAGCCCTTGCACAGGTCGCAACGAAGCAGCCCACAAACTTTGACGATTACTATACCTATTTGAATGAGGTTGATTTTGACTTAGGGAAATGCAATGACCCTGAATCCTTTGAGGATGCCATTACTTGTGACCAATCAGCTCATTGGAGGGAAGCAATGAAAGATGAGTTGAATTCAATGAGCAAAAACAACGTTTGGGAACTTCCTGAATTACCAAAGGATGCAAAACCCGTTGGATGCAAGTGGGTCTATAAGACCAAACTTGACCCAAATGGAAATGTTGAACGATACAAAGCTCGTTTGGTTGCGAAATGGTATACTCAAAAGGAGGGCATTGATTAAAAAGAAACCTTTTCTCTTGTATCGAGAAAAGATTCCCTAAGGATCGTAATGGCCCTTGTAGCCCACTTTGACTTGGAGTTACATCAAATGGACATCAAAACGGCATTTCTTAATGGAGATTTACATGAAGATGTGTACATGGCCCAACCACAAGGTTTTAAATCTAAAGGCCAAGAACATCTAGTTTGTAAACTCAAGAAATCTATTTATGGGCTTAAGCAAGCATCTCGTCAATGGTATTTAAAATTTGATGAAGTGATGAAGAAATACAACTTCATTAAGAATCAGGTAGATCAGTGCGTATACCTCAAGATGAGTGGGAGCAATTTTATTATACTTTTGCTTTATGTGGATGATATCATTTTAGCAAGTAATAATATTGATTTGTTGCATGAGTCAAAACGTTTTCTATCTAGAAACTTTGACAAGAAAGATCTTGGTGAAGCTTCGTATGTTATTGGAATTGAAATTCACCGAGATCGAGCCAATGGGAGATTAGGATTATCCCAAAAGGCATATATTGAACGCATACTCAATAGGTTCAATATGCAACATTGCTTTCTCACAGTCGCTCCCGTAATTAAGGGTGATATTTTCGGGTCTCATCAATGTCCGAAAACCGAGGTTGAATATGAGGAAATGAAGTGAATTCCTTATGCTTCCGTAGTATGAAGCTTAACGTATGCTTAAGTTTGTACTCGACCCGATATCGCTTATATATGTGGCATGTTAGGCAGGTTTCAATCTAATCCTGACCTACTTCACTGGAAAGCTGCTAAGAAAGTATTGCGATATTTACAAGGAACCAAAGAGCATAAACTAACTTATACTAGATTTAACAACCTTGAAGTTATTGGATACTCGGATTCAGACTTTGCGAAAAGCAAAGACACTAGTAGATCAACTTTGGGATATATTTTCATGTTGTCAGGTGGGCCTATTTCTTGGAAGAGTAAAAAACAAGTGCTAACAACAACATCAACGATGATGGCTGAATATGTCTCCGTTTATAATGCGACATGCCATGCAATGTTGTTGAGAAATTTAATCACTGGACTTAAAATTATTAACTACATTTCAAGGTCATTGAAGATTTACTGCGATAATAGCACAGCCGTGAGCTTCTCGAACAATAATAGTTCAAATGGAGCTGGTTTACACCTCGATACAAAGTACTTATTCGTACGTGAAAGAGTGGAGGAACAACGTATAAGTATCGAGCACATCAGAACTTATGAAATGCTTGCGGGTCCGCTAACTAAAGGTCTACCACCCAAAGTATTTCAAGGCCATGTTGCCAAAATGGGTTTTCGTCAAGACCTTACATAATGTTGTTAGTTAGTGCACTATTTCATGATAACGTTTAACTTCAAAACAAGCGCTTTAAGACAATATCCTTCACTATAACGTCTAGTTTGTCTATATTTACTTTGAACTGTGTACACTTATGTTTCATTATAGACAAACTTAATTGTACCACATTATTCCATTGTCATTTTGGCTTAATGAATTCATGTATTTCATATTAGTATCATTAGTATAATGGATGGGGGTCCCGTGTCAAACGCGACACGTGTGGCTGTATCTTTTTGCTTTGGTTCTATTATGGAATTATGATAATTTCTTATAAACTTGAAACTGGCCAATATAAATTTTCAAGTTTATGTATCTATACAAATGGTCACACGGCCAAGTGGGAGAATGTTAGAATAACCCATTTAGTTATTGTGGCCTTGACCATTTGAATCTTTAAGTATGCCTAAATGACAAATTATACCCTAACTAACAATGACATATATTTGATAGAAATAACTGTCATATAACAATATGTAATCTCTGGGTTGTGGTCTTTTCCATGTATCTTGTCAATTAACTATTCTCTCAATAAACACCATAATCTTGTGAGAAATCCCTCCATCGGATTATTGACATCACTACCGGAATCGACGAACCCTAATGTTATGGCTTCTTCTTCCAATCCTAATCAGTCGGTTCTATTATCAAGTAAGTTTCTCTTTGATGTTATTGTTATAATTACATGAGATTGATCCGGGATATTTTCAATTAATCTAACATTTTAGTCCTTTAAGTTGTAGCTTGAACTTGATCCAAAATGCTACGCGTTTGAGGAGATTGTAGCGATTCTTGTTCTATTTTGTTGCTTTTCCACATTCCAATCTACAACTCTTTGTTGCAAATTAGGACAAGGATTTAACAGTTTTGGTCATAGAATGGATTCATGATTTTCTATCCGAGGAGTTGATCAAAATGACCAATGAGGCATGGATTCTTTCGATCCCAGACTATACGTTTCAGTTATGGCGAACGTTGTTGTAACCTATCATGTTGTTTAGCTTTTTTAATGTATCATCATGTTCTTTTCAAGGATAGCATAGTTTATTCTAGTAATGTTTAGATATTTCTAGCGTGCGGGGCAGAGAGCCATCATACCGTTCCATTGTTAATAACAAGCATAGTTGCCCGCGCGTTGCTGCGGAGCGGTGTTTAATATAATTTTATGAGATTGGGTAAATATGTGTTAAGCATGATTGCCCGCGCGTTGATGCGGGGTGTTAAATTTTGTTTTTTTTTATATTTTGTGCGGCTTTATTTTTCCGATGTCATGTTTAATAAAAAAAATATATGGGCTTATGTGTTGGCCGTCATGTCGTGGGTATTTTTTGATCTGAATAAATCAATACTTTTGTAAAAAAAATTCTTATTTTGTGCCGAGCAAATTTTTTTTTAATTATTTTGTGCAATAGTTTATTTTTTTTAATATCAGCTTATGTGTTTGGTCTCGTGCCGGCGATATTTTTTGATCAGAATAACTAAGTACTTTTATAATTTTGTTTCTTATTTGTGCCAGTCAAATTTTTTTTTTAAATTTGCCTAGTCAAAGAAAAACAAAAACAAAAAAAAAATTTGTCAAATGGGGCTGGCCCAGGTGGGAGCCCAATGGGCAGGTTACTGTAGCAACTTATGATAAAAAAATATAAGGGCTTAGTGTTTGGGCGCATGACGTGGTTATTTATTATTTTTTTTGATCTGAATAAATCAATACCTTTTGTAAAAAAAAAATTCTATTTGTGCCAGACAAATTTTTTTTAATTAAATTTATGTGCAATATTTATTTTTATTTTATATCAGCTTATGATTTTGGTCTCGTGACGCGGATAAACTTTTTTGATGCTGAATAACTAAGTCTTTTATAATTTTGTTTCTAATTTGTGCTAGGACGAGAGCAAATTTTTTTTTTAAATTTGCCTAGTTAAAGAAAAAGAAAAACAAAAAAAAAATTTGTCAAATGGGCTGGCCCAAGGTGGGAGCCCAATGGGCAGGTTACTGTAGCTACTGTAATAAAAAAAATTATATGGGCTTATGTGTTGGGCGTCATGTCGTGGGTATTTTTTGATCTGAATAAATCAATACTTTTGTAAAAAAATTTCTTATTTTGTGCCGAGCAATTTTTTTTTAATTATTTTGTGCAATAGTTTATTTTTTTTATATCAGCTTATGTGTTTGGTCTCGTGCCGCGGATACTTTTTTGATCTGAATAACTAAGTACTTTTGTAATTTTGTTTCTTATTTTGTGCCGAGCAAAATTTTTTTTTTAAATTTGCCTAGTTAAACAAAAAGAAAAGAAAAAAAAAGGTGTCAAATGGGCCGGCCCAAGGTGGGAGCCCAATCGGCCGGTTACTGTAGCAAGCTACCAAAACGACAGCATTTTATTCCATTTATAGTATATGTATATAATATATTCAGATCTTCAAATATTTCCAAATTAGTAAATAACAATTGTTTTTGGTCCATAAGATAAGAAAGGAACCAAAGCATGTGCCTTGGTATATAAAATAACATAGATTCAACATTTATAGCAACTCGTACGGTCTTTTATGTCATAATTTATTTATTTATATAGTATCTCCAGATTTTCAAAATATTTCCAAATTAGTAAAGTTATAATTCCCACATGTTGAATACTGGAATATGTCTATATAGAAAGCATCAATCCCTTTCTAGCTAGTATCAAATCCTAAGGCCGGATGGAATAGAGACATGAAACTCACCTTACATTTCAGCGTCACGTCAGCTTTTTCTCTCCAACTTTACCGCTCATCTTTTAACCGTAATAACACTCACTTTTCATATCAAACTCACATTACACATCATTTTTTTATTTAATTACTTTAATTCATAAATTTAAAAACGTAAACGTAGGAAATTAATAAAAACGTAAACGTAATTAAAAACTTTTATTCATACATTAAAAACATTACATAAGAAATACAATACGAAAATAAAAATACATAACAAAGTACGAAACAAACAAAGCTAAAACTAAGCATTTTGAGCCAAGTGTTCGATCAAATCATGTCGAAGGTTTTGATGCACTTGTGATGATCTGATCCACCTCATAACTTGTTGCACTTGTTCTTCGTTTCGTAGCATGTCTTCTGGCTGATGTGCTTTCTCCGAGAACCATCTGGGAGATATCACAACTTTTTTGTATTTGTGAATTATATTATGTAATATGATGCATGTGTACATCATATTAACAATCCTATATTTTCTTATCGCTCGTGTGGGATTGGCTAGTATTGCTCATTTCTTCTTAAGAACACCAAACGCTCGTTCCACATCTTTCCTTGCCGATTCATGCTTTTTCTTATATAAAATTCGCTTGTGGTCATCATCAGCTGGTTCTTCTGGAATTGTCTTAACGAGTGTCGCCAATTCCGGATATATCCCGTTAACAAGATAGTATCCAGATAGGTAAGTTACGCCGTTAGCCACAAAAGGAATCCCAGGTGCTCGGCCGGTTTTGAGATCCTTAAACAAAGAGGATTGATATAAAACATTAATGTCATTGTTCGACCCAGCAACACCAAAGAAAGCATGCCATATCCATAAGTCTTGCGACGCAACGGCTTCCAGCAAAAATGAACGGATTTGAACCATGATCACGTCTAATATATTGCGCTTTAAAGGCGTACAGACAAACAAACCACTCCCAATCCGTACAATCAAGACTTCCTAACATCCCCGGAAACCTGTGCTTTTCTGCGTGATGCCGATAAAGTTTTTCAACATTAGTCACTGTAGGTTTCCTGAAATACTCAGGACCATAAATCTCCATAACAGCTTGACAAAAATGATCAACAGTCGTACGTGACAATCTCTCACTTATTTGCATATATTCATCTAGAAAACTAGCATTAACGTCGTATGTCAATTGACGAATTGCAGAGGTGCACTTTATCAACGGGGAAATTCCTTCTCTTCCGGTATAATCAGGATTACTTTGAAAGTATGCAGAGTGATTACTTACTGCATTCACTATTTGGTTGAAAAGTGGACGAGCCATTCGGAACGTCTTCCGGAATTTAGTTTCATTGTACATCGGGGTCCCAAAAAAAAAGGCGGCGACTACACGTGTATGAGCATGGTATGTGTTTAATTACACATACCTTTTACTTATAAAAACGAGCCTAAATGACCAAAAATGAACATAAAATGCTAAATATATGTGCGTTTTTCTATTTGTATTTTGCAAGAAACGGATATTCACAAAAGGACAAAAACGAAGCTAAAACCAACAAAATCGAGCACGGGAATGAAAGAGCGTGAAAAGTCAAAAAGTCAAAGTCAAAGTCAACCAAAAAGTCACCCAAGTCAAAGACAAAGCCGAATCCGAATAAATCTTAAATAGGCCAACCCGTACCTATTTAATGGGTCGGGTCAGCCCATTAAGACTTTATCTATAAGCCTTATATGATTTAAAAGTCCAAGAACCATTAAGAGTCCAAAAAGCATAAACCGGCCCAAACCAAAGCCCAAAACCATTTAACCTAAACACTTAAATCTGTTAACCCTAGCCTAATTACCCATTACACTGTTAGTCCTTAAGGAGTAAAACCATGGACCCCTACACCTTAAACCCCTTTCCACCCTTAGTCCTTTTTACCCTTAATCCTGTTAAAAATTAAATGCACAGTACCCAAAACCATTTTTTCCCGCCAAGCCCTACACTATTCATCCGTCACTTTCCCCCTCCCCTGCACCTCAACCCCATATCACAACACAACAAATCCATGTTGGCAATCCCCTAAATCCCTATTCATCAAAAGGTTTGAAGAAAGAATCAAGGGCTTTGATTAAAGGACTTGGTGAGCAAGACAACTAGATGGCTGTGATGAAGATTTTGAGCTCCTCACAAAAGAAACACAACAAACACAACTCAAAGCTTCACAAATGGCTATAAATAGGAGCTTTTGGTCACAGTAGAAGTAATGTAACTTAGGAGTAGTTTTACTTTAATTTTAAATGTTTTAATTTATGTTTTCTTGTCTTTAAATTATTCTCTTTCAATTTCCTGCTTTGTACTCCTTTTAATATTAATGCAAATTTCAAGTTTTCAAGTTATTTCAAATTCTGTCTTTTAAGCTTTATGCACTCAAGTTATTTTCACAAGTCATTTCCATAAGCTCTCATAAGCTTATTCAATCTGTTTTACTCATAAAATCTTTTACAATAGCTTTTTATGAGTTTGTTGTTTCATTGCTAAAAAAATTTGGAATTTTAGCATTTTGGAGCATAGTAAATTGTGGATGGCCATGGGTTTAGTGCTTCATGGGAAGCATTATGATGGTTGAAAATTGTTTTTGGTGTTAAGCCTTCACAAAAAGCAAAGGATAACTTGTAAGTTCCAAATTTAATTTTCAGCTTATTTTTACTATTTAAAATGCTTATTCTGCTTTATTCAGCTTATTGGTTGCTTAGTAGTGCTTATTTGATGCTTATTATGTCTTAATGTGTCCTATTAAATGAATTTTATGCTTAAGTTTTAGCTTATATGTCCTTTAGTGTAGATTTGCTTTACAACTGTTTAATATTGTTTCAAACTGCTTAATCCTAATTGCTTATTTGAAGTGTTTAAAATTCTTATGTAACTGCTTATTTATGCTTAAGGAACTCTTGTATTAATCGGTTTTTAGTTTCCATGGTTTGTTATAGTCTGATTTAGTTAAAAAAATGGTTTACTAATTTTTAAAGGGGTGTTTGGCAAACAGATTTAGCCAAGGATTATGACTACTAGTGTCATCTTTAATTTAAAATGTGACTTTTGATTTGTTCTAGTGATGTCTAAAAACAAGTTTAAGATTGTTTTAAAACAGATTTGTAGAGTTTTTAAAGTTTCTTAATCAGTCTTCAAGTTTGCTAGT